>CAUYQU010028924.1:0-41028 GCA_963574635.1 Cheracebus regulus | reverse complement strand
AAATAGATTGATTAGTGATTGACTATACATTGGTGAACTGTGGGGTATGGGTTATGGTGTCCAGTGTGTAGCCTTGCCTGGTTAGTTAGCTGCTGGTGGAAGCAGTCGGTCTAGAGTCCACATAGCAAGCGACTTCAAGAGGTGATTTCTTAGCTCACGGGGGGAAGTAGGATGTGATTCCTGCCTCATTCTCATGCCTCTGTGGGGCTGATAGTTGATAGCAGGCTCATATGCCTCAGATACAGTTTCTTTTCTTACTATGTTTTATTATTAAGTACCTCTATTAGTTTCTGATGGCTGCTCTAACAAATGCCACAAACTTAGTGGCTTAAAACAACACAAGTGCATTCTTTCATCATTCTGGAGAAGTCTGGAATCAGGGCATTGGCAGGGCTGCAGGCCCCCCAGAAGGCGAAGGGAGAGTCCTTTCCTGCCTCTTCCAGCTTCCTGTGGCTCCAGGCATTCCTTGGCTTGTGGCAGTATCATTCCACTCTCTGCCTCTATTTCACATCCCCTTCTCCTCTGTGCACTTCTCTCTCAAAAATTCCTCTGCCTCCCTCTTAAAAGGATAGATACGATTGTATGTAGGGCCCCTCAGATTAGCAAGGATCATCTCCTTAAAGTCAGTGGACTGTTATTGCTAATCATACCTACAAAATACTTTCATGGCAACCCCTTGATGAGTGTTTGAATGAGTAACTGGGAATATTAGACTAGTCAAGTTCCCACATAAAACTGGTTCACCCCCATAAACTTGGCACTCATATACTTCTCCTTAAACTATGACTAATCTCCAAATAAAGGCAACCACAGAGTCATACTTCCACAGGACATGATGCAGCTATCTTTCTTACAACCAAAAATGTGTTAACCCTTTCCCCAGAGGATGCAGAAGTTCCTGGTCGGTGTTCACTATTTTCCTTAACATCCTGAAACTTACATACTGTGATGTAAAGTTAACTGTTATTTATGCATCTTATGTTAGATGATAAGGGATAAGAGCAGAAAGAATGCAAAGATAATTGCTTAAAAATTAATACATGCACATATCATAACAAAATGAGAAATATTCATAACCATTATAGCCCTTGTTTCTGAAACTGACTGCCTGGTCCTAACTGGTATGTATAGCTACTTTTTTCCATTACTCATTCCATATTCCCTTTGCCCTCTGTGAGCACCACAGCCTGCCGGTCAGGGTTCTTTGCCTGTAGGGTGATTCCTGAGGGGCCTGGGTCATTAACAGTCCTGCCTGAATGGGGTTGTTGGTTTTCCATTGACTTCAGTCACAGGGCATGGTAGCAGATACCTTAAGGGGTATTCTGCATTACAGACATACTCTTCCTAACCTCCTTTGTGTAACTGAAAAGCAATCAAGTGTCCAGGTGGTTGATTAGGACAAGGGGCCAAACCGAAAGAAGTAAATAAGCCTTTGTTCACTTGCTGGAACAGTATAAGCAAGAGACACAAAATGGTGCTGGCTCCCCAGAGGTGCTGGCCACACCTGCAGAATGGCACTGGGTGAGAGTCAGGTGGATCAGCTCAGATGAGGGGTGCATTTCACTGCTGGGAAGTCTCAAACAAAAGGCTCCTGCTTCTTTATGGGCCTGTTGGCTGGGGGAAGGGCTAGGTATGGGAAAGTACAGAATCAAAGGGGAGAAAAGTACCTACTCTGGGCACCCAGTAAAAAAGCTGCTGAATGGAGGTGCCTGGACAAGGAAGGAAGGTACATGTATGAGCATGGCTGGCCCAGGGGTCAGGGAAGCATGCGTCCTCAACTGCAGCTCCTTCTGGAAAACGGCAGGGCACTGACAAGCATGTTGTGTGGTGGGGCCAGCTTTTGTCCATGAGGGCTGCCAGGCACAACTTTGTAACTGCTTATATTGGACCTGAAAGATCACACAGAGGATTTGGGCCTGGAACCAGCCTACGCAGTAGTAGCAGTTCCATTTCCTCTTGGCAGTGAGGACCAATCACCCCAGCCAGTATTTTGCCTATTGGTTCAGAGGCCTGAGGATCCCAAAGTGGCTGGATGGCAGTCTCACCTTCCAGTTCAGTAGAGCCATTGTGTCTTCTGGTGGAAACATTCCTCCCTTTGAAGCTAAGGACCAGCAGAGCCTAAGGTTGTGGGAACAGGAAGTGAACGTTTTAGTGGTAAATCAGCAGGAATAATATTAAGGGGTACCATTCCTATTCCTCCCATCCTTGATTCCTGGACCCATGAATCCTGGCTATGGGAGAAACAGTATCATATATTAGATGCTAGTTTAGGACATAAAATCTCCCACAGGACATTGCCCCAGCCCTCCAAGATAACTCACCTACCTGCTACTGAGACTTCAAATACCATTATTTTCTGACAAACCAACTGCTTCAGGAAATGGGGACGTGGTTTGAATAGTGAATTCCATGATCGTGGGTCCATTGTCATACCTCATTTGCTGTGAAGTAAGTTCCTTGATTAGAAGGAATGCTGTGTGGAATACCTTGAATAGCTCGAAGTGATCATTTAGTGCCTACTTGGATAATACAGGGTAGACTCCTCCTTTCAAGATACTCAACTATAATCTCATCTTTTGCTATAAGGCAATATTCTGCAGGTTCCAGGAATTTGATATGGGTATCTTTTGGGAAGCCATTTTTGGCCTCCTAGAGTATCTGTTTTACTTGTAAACTTTGGAGAAGCAGTAAGACAGAAGAGATGGTAGAGAATACACATTAAACAGTATCTGTAGGCACACTAATTTGTTTTGAAACTAGCTCAGGTACATATTTTCTATGTAAAGTGTGGCAAGTGACCTAACTTCTTAATCCTCTTACCTTTTCTGTAAAATGAGGATAGTAAGAATAATTTATCTGGATTATGTTGAAGATCAAATGATTTAGTACATGGAAAATGATGAGTATAATGCCTGGCACATAGTAGGCACTCAACAAATTCAGACTAATCCTATCACAAGCAGCTGGCTCAGAAAAGCTTTGCATCAATCATGCAGCTGAGGAGGCTGGCACTTGGTGGTTCACACATATGGATGTGTTTTGTTTGTATTTACAGAAATGTTGAGTTATTTGCCACACGAAGAATTAGTGTGGCAAATACACACAGGAAAACATACTTGTGTGTATTTGGGGGAGAAATCTGATGGGAATGAGACTTCTCAATATATATATTTTAATATAGTTTTAATCTTTGAATGTGTAACAATTTGAAAAGGATAACTAAATAAAGAACTTCAAGAGATGGAAGTTCATAAATAGAGGTTCATCTATACTTGTCATGATTAAAAAACAAGATACGCTAACAAAAATTCCCAGAAAGTAAAATTGTTTTTGTTTTTGTTTTTTTTTTGTCTGTTCCAGTGACTCTGGAATCCATGGTATTCATTTTGGTATATAGTTATTTTTTTCCTTTGAGTTGAGTCTAATTTTTATATTCAGTATTTTTTCTTAGCAATCTTCCACTTAAATCTCACTGATTGTTTTCATTGTGCATTTAAACATAGGTAGATTTATTTTATTTAGACTTGATAATTAGATCATTTGATGTGAACAACTGTACCTTAGAAAATGTACTCAATTTGAAATACAGTCCTTTGTTATTAAATTGACACAGAAACCATATGCTTGTCATGATTTAAAACATAGCCTTCTGCATACTTAAGCTCTCACTTCTGCATACTTAAGCTCTCACTGTACAGTTTTTATTTTTCCATTGTTTGTGTTTTCTTAATCCTGCATTAACTATAAATTAATGTTTTTGTTACAGTTCACTCACTGACTTTTGATTATTGGGCCCTGTATTTCCATATACCTCATCAAGCTCCATAGTGACTGCTCAAAACAGCCTACATAGAGAAATGTACTGTTATGATGAATATCTGCCTTCAAATATTAGCACTTTACTTCTGTGTAGAGCTGTATATTTTTGAAAAAAAAAATACAGTTTGTTTAAGCTTCATAAACACCCTGGAAAATAGGTGGGTCAGGCATAACTAATGTTTATCTTCATCTGTTCTTATTGTCTACCTGCTTACGGAAAAGGCAGGAACCATGTTTTTGTCATCCTTAGATTTCTAAAATCTAGCATGTTTTGGGTGCTCAAAAATAGTTACTGAATGTACAAATAAGCATATAGTTGGATGAAGACATAAGGAAAATCACTAAAATCACATTTGGTGGCAAGTTTATGTGGCAAGTAAATGAAATAATCAAAGCTGGAAACCCTGTTGTTAGACTTCTAGTCCACGTATTCCTCTCAGAACGACTGACTGATTCCTAGTCTCTGCTTGAAATATGAGATCAGTTTAGGTCTACTCAAATCCTGTGTGCCAAATAGAACATATTAATCCCCAGCCCAAGTAAGATTTAGCACATTTGTCCACCAGAATAAAGCAAAATTCTCAAACTTTAAAAGCCTCAGAAACACATGATGAGAAATTGTTTTGTTCTGTTTATCATATTTTTAAGCAAAATGCTTATGCTTATTGGTCTTAGTGAGTTTGGGTTGCTTCAACAAGTAGCACAGACTGACTGACTTTTAAACATTTATTTCTCATAGTTCTGGGGGCTGGGAAGTCAAGAGATCATGGTGCTGGCTGATGTAGTTCCTGGGGAGTGCCCTCTCCCTGGTTGGCAGATGACTGCCTTCTTGCAAGAGAAATGTTTTGAGAGACAGATCCTCTGTCATTTCTTACAAGGCCACTAATCTCTCTCTGAGCTCTTGTGAGGGCACTAACCCTGTCAATGAGGGCTCCACCCTCATGACCTAATTACCTCCCAAGGACCCCACCTCCAAATACCACTGCACTGGGGATCAGGGCTTCAGCATATGAATTTTTTTGGGAAACATTCTGTCCATAGCACTGTTCTCTGCTCTTCTTTTCATTCCTGTCTTATGCTATCATCTCTGGAAATTCCAGACCACTTACTTGCTCGCTTAATTTCTTCTCATTAAGGCTCAGCTTAGGTGTCATTTCCAGAAAACATACCTGACCCATTCTTCCCATGACTCTCTCCTGACCCCAAGTATTGGGTTCATTTATTCAAACATTCATTAATTTAAATATTTATTGAGCACCTACTATTGACCAGGTGCTTTTCTAGGTGCTTGTGATACATCAGTGAACAAAACAGCAGAGCCCTGTCCTTGTGAATTCATATATTCGAGTAAAAGAAACAGCCAATAAATAAAAGTAAATTATGTAGGATATTTGAAAGGTTAGAGTGCCACAGGCAAAATGATGTAGAACAGAGTGAGGAGGAGGATCACAAGCTGGGACAGTGGGGGCTGGGAGAAAACAATATTAAATACCATGTAGCTCTCATTTGAGATCTCCATTTTGAACAACAGCTTGCAGGTGATGTAGACACCTGAAGAAAGAAGATTATTCCAGGCAAAGGCACAAGCCAGGGAAAAGGCCAGGATGTGGATGCATGTCTAGTTTGCTCCAGGTCAAAGAGGTCATGAGGAACAGGCCTGTATAAGGACTTGGCTTTTACCGTGTGAGATGAGGGGATGTTGGAGGCTTTTGAGCAGTTAGAAAGCTATTGCAGTAGCCAGATGAAGGATGATAGTGACTTGAATTGAGGGTGTTGACTCTTGGGAAGGTGACACATGATTAGGTTTTGGATGAATTTTGAAGTTTGCAAAAACAGGACTGCTTAATGGTGTGGATGTGAGGTATGCGAGGACTTGAATCCTCCCTGCCATGCTCCCTAATCTTGTGAATATAACTGTTCACCTAGTCTTGTCAGTATGCCATTTAATCATCACTTTTATTCTACTGCTGTTACTCAGCTGCTACAGTAGCTGACTAATGGGCATTCCTGGCTTCAGTCAGTTCTTTCTATGGGAGTAAAGAGCATTCTAAGATACAAATCCGCTTATATCATTCTTGAGATTAAATCCTGCATGTTTTCATGAAGTCCTTAGCATGGCATGCAATATCTTTAAACTGCCTTTGCTTACTCTGAGCACCTCTTCTTCACCTCTTTCACATGCCTTTTAATCATCCATAAGTTTTGAATTTCCTAAAAGATTGATCCTACCTGCCTTCTTGAGACGGTATGTGCTGTTCCTTCTGTCTGGGGTGCCCTTCCCATCTTGTCTGTTAGTGGATTACGAGGCTAAATTTGGGTGTCTGTTTGTCTCTGAGAAACTTCTCTGACTTTAGCATCTCACCTAGTCTGTTGCTTTTCTTCCTTTTCCTATAGACCTCATTCATGTACAGTTCTTCTTACCCTATTGTTTTGTAGCTGTTTGTGGTCTGTCTTCACCTAAGGGAAGCAGCAGTAGTTTTATTTTCCACTATTTAGCAGAGGCCCAACACATGCATGATTGACTTTTGGGTAGTTGAGACACTAAGGCAGAAATGGTTAGAAATAAATTGGAGAGACTGCCTTTATATTATGCCATGTAAGGAAAAAAACAGAAAAAGAGTTTGGCAGCCAAAAAGGGCAAATGCATTTATAGGAAAGAGTTGAGGTGTAGGTATGGGTTTTAGGGAAGTCTTGAGGACCACAGGAATGGGGAGAGTAGAGGGAGATGAAGGTTTTTTGGGGCCAGATGACGGAGGTGCTTCCGTACTCTGTTTTTCGTCTTTGTTTTGGAACAGTGAGGAACTGATCAAATTTTTAAAAATAAAAATCTGAAACAGACTGTTGTTCTTCTTGGTTAAAGTGGACTTTGCCCGTATCATATTGTTTCATTCCATTGTAGCATTTACAAAAGGGAATCTATAACAGTCAGCAGTACTTCTGGATTCTTGCAGGGAGGGTAGGGACCAGGGGAAGGAGTGAGAAGATTTCCCTTGAAAAATCTTGACGTAATCTGTCATTAAAAAATAAAATACAAACAAAATAAAAAAATACAAAAGCTCTTGACAGTGCAACGATCTGGAGAAGAAAAGCTGCTGTCTGTTGAACTAAAAGAGATGCTGGACTTCCTGTAGGCTGAGGCTAGCGTCCCTGAGCACCCAGGCGATTCGGGCCACAGCTGGGACCCATGTATTTACCAGAAGTCAGTCGGGATCGAATGAAAGGAACTTCCTGCTTGTAGGGAGCTCAAGGTTGCGGCTCACCCGACGGGCGCTCCTGGTTCCTGTCTTCAGCCAGAGTGAGGAGAGGTCCATGGAGATGGCACAGTGATGACCCGGTGCAAGGAGTGGCGGGGCCCTGTTGAGAGAGTTTTTCGGGTTTCTGCGTTTTTCTGTATTTTTTTGTTGCGTCCTGTAGCTGCTGGACTCGGGTCTCGGGCCTCCCCAGCTGTAGGAAGTTTCCCGCCAGTCCCAGGAAGCCCAAGCTGGAATCAGGCGGCATTTCCAGGTGGGCGTGATGTCACTGGAAGTGCCTGTGCGCTCTTGTCCCGTGCCTCTTTAGCTGGAGATGCTGGGTGCTGAGGGTCTCTGTAGTCCAGTCTTGAAGCGAATGGCAGCTGGGAGGCAGGCACTCGTAGCAGGGGTCCCACGAGAGAGGAGCTCCTAGAGGGAGGGGACCTGGGGCAGATGTGGTCCTCAAGTGGACTCCAGAACCGTGCGTGTAAAGCCCATTGGCAGCTCCTTGGCTTGGCCCCCAGAGATGGGGGTCGCCTGTGCCCTTACGGGCGTGGGGCCTTTACAGCCTGTTCAGCAGCTGCGTGGTCTCCAGCTCCCTGCTGTGCTGAAGCCCTAGAAGACTTAGCTGAGTTTCTTGAGCACGGAGTGTTGAATGCTGCTCCTGAAAGGTCTTGGAATGCCAGCGACGCATAGCGCTGGTCACAGACTTTTGGGCACAAGGATCAGTCCCCATCCCCCAGGAGAGTACTTCTGAGAGTAGAGTACTGTGAAGAAAGTTTTATCAGGAGACCTGAAACCAGAAAGGTGAGTTGGGGGAGAAGGCTGTGCACTGGCGCATGGGGCTGTTCAGTTAGAGCATCTTTTGGCTGCAAGTAAGAGAAACCCTGCTTCAGATTACTTAAACAATAAGGAAAATTTGCATCGTAAAACAAGAGGCTCAGAGAAAGGTCAACTCCAGGACTGATGTATTCAGTTACTCACATCCTTCAGGTCCGCCTCTTTACCCTTCCCACTTTGCTAATGGACTTTGTTTTGATGGTGGCAAGATCAGCTCTTTGGCTGTAGGCCTGGTATGCACGTTGGAAGAGGAGCGGACTTTTCTATATGAGAATTAAATTAACGATTTTCAGGAAAAGTGTATTTCCATGACTGATTTAGCGAATCAGGATTTATTCTGAGCTGGAGATGGTGTCCTTCCCTGAGAGGGGAAGATGATGGCTCTCTGAACAAAGGCAATAGTGGTGGAATGAAGAAGGCTTAAAGGAGGCAGAAACCCTATGAAGGTACTATGGACAGAAATCAGTGATTTGCCTTTAGGGATTGAAGAAGAGGGTGGATTGGAGGATGACTGGGATATTTAATTTAGGTGATTAAGAGGAGGATGATTTCACTTAAAGACATGGGATATGAAAGAGGGAGGAGAAGAGGGAGAAGATTCAAGCAGGTTCAGGTATAGCCATGCTGAGAATTGTCTGTTAGTTATTTGATTTTTTTGTTTTGTTTTTGTTTAGAAGCTAATGGTATAGATATAGAAGTCATCCACAGAGATGTTACAGTTGAAGAGATGGGGGTAGAGAAGACTTTGAAGGAAAAGAATGTAGAATGAGGATAGAAGAGAGGAAATCCCAACATTTAACAGGTGAGTAGAGGACACTAAGCCAGCAAGAGAAATTTAGAAGGGACATTCAGATAGACAGGAAGCAAACTAGTACTTTGTAGCTCTGTTTTGATCTGACAATTCATTAAAATTATCAATTGATGAAAACTTTGTTTTATTTACACCTTGACACTTTTTGATGCCAACGTTGAGTCAAGCCCCCTACAGTATCATTGACAGGGTTTCAGTGCATCAAAAAGTTTACAGTGTCTTATACTGGATGGGTTAGTTTTAATGGCTTTTGAGGATTTCTGCGATGTTCTAGTTGGCTGACTTTTCCCTTTATTTTTCATAGGGTGGTTGGTCTGTTTAATTACATATTTCCTTTAAGCAAACTGAATATTGGCTAAATGACCTGCTTTGCTATATGATGTAGGAGAAATTTCTCAAAAACTAAAGGATTGGTTAATAATATCTGATACTACTGAGACTGAGGGAGATGAAGACCAAGATAAAGATATTTAGCAATTTGGAAAGTTGGTTTAACCAAAAAATGATTTTAGTGCAGTTATGGGGAATGAAATCATTGGATGATTATTAAGGCATGAATTAGAATTAAGGACGTTAATATAAGCACTGGACTACTCTTTCGACTTTGATGGTGAAAGAAAAATAGAAGGTGTGATGGGTTTACTAGGTGTGAAGGATGTTTTGTTGTTGTTGTTGATCATGTTTCAGGATTGGTGGAAGTGTGAGTGTCTTAGAAATCCATTAAAAGGCGATAAGGAGAATTTGAAGACATGAGACATAAAGGGGAAATAACTGAGTGAGCAAGGAAAAGAAAGAATCAAGAACGAAAAAAGAGAGGCAGCTGAGTTAAGAGAGATGCTAGAAAGTGGGTAGATGTTCAGAGAAACATTGAAGAGGAAAAATAAAGGATCCCCTCAGTAACAGAAAGGCTGGGTCATGTGTCAGAGTGATTATGCTGTGTCTGGATGCTTAGGAGTAATGGAACAGTCTTGGTGGGATCAGTATAGGGAACCATCTAGGAGACAGAAAAGAACTGGCACTACTGCATTTTTCTCTAACCTGTTAGAAATGGAGGGCACAAAACTCGAATGATTGGGTTTACCTAGTGTTGGGTGGGACTAAGCAAAGAATTCTGTGGTGCTTGCTGAGGTGTTATTGCAATAATTGGCAAAGGTTTTTAAACTCAATAAGGAGGCAAAGTTAATCCAAATGGCAGAGAAACTAGACAAACAGGGACCACAGTGTACTGTTGAGGGCAACACCTGACTCAGAAGAATGAAAGGGAGAATGAGGTATAAGGATAGGATGATGTCCTCAGAGAGGTGAATTTTGTCACAGGAGGGAGTGGACAATTTTTCTACTTATTCGTGCTTTATAATGGCATGACCTCTAATCCACATAGAGGAGTATCAAGCTGCATGAAATGAATCATATCCTATTTTAACAGGTAAACTTGAGGGAACAATAAACAATTTTAATGTAATATCAGAAATCTATTGTTTTATTAGCTGTAAAACTAGGATGACAGTTCATGCAGTGTATTATTTTGAGGTAGTTATAAATCATAGTATAAATCTATTCTCATTTTTAATAGAGAGCTTTTTAATGTACAGTTTGAGCTGAGACTAGTAAGTAAAACTATTATTTTGTTATTCAGAATGTAAGTGTTGATTACATTGACAAGATCAGTTTTTAAATAGCAGGTGTGTTGTTTCTCTGAATAACTAAAAGTTGTTTTAAAATGATTCTTAAGTCAGGCTTCATCCTGGGGATGCAAGGCTGGTTTCAACATACACACGTGTATAAGCACAATTCACCACATAAACAGAACCAAAAACAAAAACTACATGATTATCTCAATAGATGCAGAGAAGGCCTTCAACAAAAATCATACCATCAGTGAATAGAGAGTTTTCCTCCTTCTTTTCCTATTTGGAGGCCTTTTATTTCTTTCTCTTGCCTGACTGCTCTGGCTAGAACTTCCAGTATTATGTTAAACAGGAATGGTGAGACCTTGTCTTGTTCTAGTTCTCAAGCGAGATGGTTTGAGCTTTTGCCCATTCAGTATGATGTTGGCTATGGATCTGCAAGACTATTTCAGAATGTCATTGCAAATCCATAACAGCAGTTCCAAAGAACTGAGGAATCATTACAGATTGCTTACACTGTTTAGGCATTTCAAGGGTATATGTAGTCTAAATTATTTTCTACTAATACTAAGATCTTGGAGAGAAAGCCTTTTTCACTAATCTAACATTTGCAAAGATGATGCAAAGGCAAAAGTGGGTAAAACTACTGGTAAGAAAGACAATGGCAAAGTGAAACAGCAATCATCGCATTCTACAGTGCTATATGGTAGGGTTGAAAACAAACAAACAGAAGGCCAAGCACAGTGGCTCATGCCTGTAATCTCAGTACTTTGGTAGGCGAAGGCTACAGGATCACTTGAGGCCAGGAGTTGGGAGACTAGCCTGGGCAACATAGTTAGACACCATCACTACAAAAAGGGAATATTCCAGCTAATTGTCAAATACTTTTTGTAGCTACACAGAGGCTGAAGTGGAAGGAGCCCTTGAGCCCATAAATTTGAGGATACAGTAAGCTAGCATCATGTCACTGCCCTTCAGCTTGAGCAACAGAGCAAGACTCTTAGTCTAAATAATAAAAATAGAGTCATTTTCACTTTGAAACATCCTTGGATGAAGCAGTAAAAATTAACTTTACTAAATCTCAACTCTTCAATAGAAATCTCTTTAATATTGTATATAACAAAACAGAAATCACACATAAAGCACTTCTGTTGCAGACCAAAGTAACATGATCAAGGAAAAGCACTGTGATTGAGTTGCTAGCTGAACTAGCCACATTTTTTTCATTTTTACTGAAAAGAATGACAAAGCAATGTCTGTTTTTGTTTTTTGTTTTTTTTTAAGATGGGATTTCACCATGTTGGTCAGGCTGTTCTTGAACTACCGACCTCAGGTGATCCGCCCGCCTTGGCCTCCAGAGTGCTCGGATTACAGGTGTGAGCCACCACGCCTGGCCGACAAAGCAGTTGCTGTTATTCAGACTTGGGTATCTGTTAGATAGTTTCTCAAAAACAAACTAAGCCTCTAACAGTAAGGAAAACAATTGATACTATTTGTTGCTAATGATAAAACTAAAGCTCTCAAGCCAAATCAGAATTCTGAAAAATTTACAACCACTATTCTGAGCTTGACAGCTTCCTGGTACAAGAATTTTCTAATAAGGTTGGTAATTTAATGAGCATGTTATTTTTATATCCTAAATAACAAATCTGGAAACATTTGGAAGATCTGCATAACTTATTGAACCAGTATTTTCCCAATGAACAATGAATGTCATTACAAAAATCATACCTGGGTAAAAGATACATTCAAAGTGTAAGATAAACCAGCACACTCTAAAGAATATCAACCATGATCTGGTGGAAAGCTACTTTAATAAAATAAACACTATTCTAACCACCTCTCTCCACAAGACCAGATGCTCTCCAAATACTCCCACAAAATAACTTATCACAACACAGTTTAAATGCAGAAGCAGATATGAGAATCCAACTGTTTCCCATTAGATCAGTCACTAAGGAGAGTCACAAAAAATGTACAGCAATGCCACTCTTCTCATTCAATTTTGTTGTTGTCTTGAAAACCCAGTTTTCACTTAAATGTTTAATTTAATGGGTTTACTGTTTTTTGTTTTTGTTTTTTTTTTTTTAAATAAACTAGCTAGGCACAGTGGCTCATGCCTATAACCCTAGCACTTTGTGAGGCCGAGATGGGATGATTACTTAAGCTCAGGAGTTGGAGATCATCCTGGGCATTACAGCAAGACACTGTCTCTACAAAACGTCAAAAATTTAGCCGGGTGCAGTGGCACACATCAGGGGTCCCAGTTACCTAGGAGGCTGAGGCGGGAAGACTACTTGATCCCAAGATGGTCAAGACTGCAGTGAGCCTTGTTCATGCCACTGTACTCCAGCCTGGGTGACAGAGTAAGGCCTTATCTCAAAAAAAATTTTTTTAATAAAAAAATTTTAAACATTTTTCAGTTTTAATGTTACCCCCACAAAAGCAAAATGCCTAGGGGAGTCCTCGATTTTTAAGAATATAAAAGTATCCTGAAATCAAAATATTTTCAAACTGCTGTTTTTCTTTATATATATATTATACTTTAATTTCTGAGGTACATGTGTAGATCTTGCAGGATTGTTACATAGGTATACACATGCCATGATGGTTTGCTGCCTCCATCCCCCCGATACCTACGTTAGATATCTGTCTCCCAATGTTATCCCTCCCCAATCTCCCCACCCACTGCTATCCCTCCACTAGCCTCCTACCTCCCAACAGACTTCAGTGTGTGATGTTCCCCTCCCAGTGTACATGTGTTCTCACTGTTCAACACCTGCCTATGAGTGAGAACGTGCAGTGTTTGGTTTTCTGTTCTTGTGTCAGTTTGCTGAGAATGATGGTTTCCAGATTTACCCATGTCCTGCAAAGGACTTGAACTCATCCTTTCTTATGACTGCATAGTATTCCATGGTGTATATGTGCCACATTTTCCTTCTCCAGTCCATCACTGATAGGCATTTGGGTTGGTTCCAGGTCTTTGCTATTGTAAATAGTGCTGCAGTGAACATACATTGCATGTGTCTTTATAATAGAATGATTTATAATCCTTTGGGTATATACCCAGTAATGGGAATGCTGGGTCAAATGGAATTTCTATTTCTAGATCCTATAGGAATTGCCACACTGTCTTCCACAATGGTTGAACAAATATGCACTCCCACCAACAGTGTGAAAGTGTTCCTATTTCTCCACATCCTTTCCAGCATCTATTGTCTCCAGATTTTTTAATGCCCGCCATTCTCATTGGCATGCCATGGTATCTCAATGAAGTTTTGATTTGCATTTCTCTAATGAACAGTGATGATGAGCATTTTTTTCATGTTTGTTGCCTCATAAATGCCTTCTTTTGAAAAGTGTCTGTTCATACCTTTCACCCACTTTTGGATGGGGTA
Organism: Cheracebus regulus; assembly: GCA_963574635.1. Classification (NCBI taxonomy): domain Eukaryota; kingdom Metazoa; phylum Chordata; class Mammalia; order Primates; family Pitheciidae; genus Cheracebus; species Cheracebus regulus. Next base: position 27,302 of record CAUYQU010028924.1, on the reverse strand, counting down.
ACTTTTTTCTTGTAAATCTATTTTAGTTCTATGTACATTCTGGATATTAGCCCTTTGTCAGATGGGCAGACTGCAAAAAATTTTTCCCATTATGTTGGTTGATGGTTCACTCTAGTGATTGCTTCTTTTGCTGTGCAGAAGCTCTGGAGTTTAATTAGATCCCATTTGTCTATTTTGGTTTTATAGCCATTGCCTTTGGTGTTTTAGTCATGAATTCCTTGCCTATGCCTATGTCCTGAATGGTATTGCCTAAATTTTCTTCTAGAGTTTTTATGATATGGTTAATTTTTGCATAAGGTGTAATGAAAGGATCCAGTTTCAGCTTTCTGTACATGGATAGCCCGTTTTCCCAGCACCATTTATTAAACAAGGAGTCCTTTCCCCATTGCTTGTTTTTGTCAAAGATCAGATGGTTGTAGATGTGTGGCGTGGCGTCCAAGACCTCTGTTCTGTTCCATTGGTCTATATCTCTGTTTTGGTACCCGTACCATGCTGTTTTGATTACTGTAGCCGCATAGTATAGTTTGAAGTCAAGTAGCGTGATGTCTCCAGCTTTGTTCTTTTTGCTTACGATTTTTGACTATGCGGGTTCTTTCTTGGTTCCATATAAAGTTTAACGTGGTTCTTTCCAGATCTGTGAAGAAAGTCAATGGTAGCTTGATGGGAATAGCACTGAATCTATAAATTACTTTGGGCAGTATGGCCATTTTCGCGATATTGATTTTTCCTAACCATAAGCATGGAATGTTTCTCCATCTGTTTGTGTCCTCTCTTATTTCCTTGAGCAGCGGTTTGTAGTTCTCCTTGAAGAGGTCCTTCACATCCTTTGTTAGTTGCATTCCTAGGTATTTTATTCTCTTTGTAGCAATTGTGAATGGGAGTTTGCTCATGATTTGGCTCCGTTTGTAGGTTATCGGTACATAGGAATGCTTGTGATTTTAGCACATTGATTTTGTATCCTGAGACTTTGCTAAAGTTGCTTGTCATCTTAAGGAAATTTTGGGCTGAGACAACGGGGTCTTCTAAATACACAATCATGTCATCTGCAAATAGAGACAATTTGACTTCCTCTTTTCCTAATTGAATACCCTTTATTTCTTTTTCTTGCCTGATTGCTCTGGCTAAAATTTCCAATACTATGTTGAATAGGAGTGGTGAGAGAGGGCACTCTTGTCTAGTGCCAGTTTTCAAAGGGAATGCTTCCAGTTTTTGCCCATTCAGTATGATACTGGCTGTGAGTTTGTCGTAAACAGCTTTTATTATTTTGAGATTCATTCCATCAATAGCTAGTTTATTGAGAGTTTTTAGCATAAAGGGCTACTGAATTTTGTTGAAGGCCCTCTCTGCATCTATTGAGATAATCATGTGGTTTTTGTCTTTGGTTCTGTTTATGTGGTGGATTACATTTATAGATTTGCGTATGTTGAACCAGCCTTGCATCCCCAGGATGAAGCCTACTTGACTGTGATGGATAGGTTTTTTGATATCCTGTTGCACTCAGTTTGCCAGTATTGTACTGAAGATTTTTGATTTCTGCATCAATGTTCATCATGGATATCGGCCTGTAATTTTCATTTTTAGCTATGTCTCTCCCAGGTTTTGGTATCAGGATGATGTTGGTCTCCTGAGTTAGGGAGGATTCCCTCTTTTTGTATTGTTTGGAATAGTTTCAGAAGGAAAGGTAACAGCTCCTCTTTGTACAACTGGTAGGATTTGGCTGTGAACCCATCTGGACCTAGACTTTTTTTGGATGGTAGGCTATTAATTGCTGCTGAGCTTCAGACCTCATTATTGGTCTATTCAGGGATTCAACTTCTTCCTGGTTTAGTTTTGGGAGGGTGTAAGTGTCCAGGAATTTGTCCATTTCTTCTAGATTTACTGGTTTATGTGCATAGAGGTGTTTGTAGTAATCTCTGATGGTAGTTTGTATTTCTATGGAATTGGTGGTGATATCCCCTTTATCATTTTTTATTGCATCTATTTGATTCTTCTCTCTTTTCTATTAGTCTGGCTAGCAGTCTATTTTGTTGACCTTTTCAAAATAACAGCTTCTGGATTCAGTGATTCTTTAGAAGGGTTTTTTTGGTCTCCCTCTTTCACTTCTGCTCTGATCTTAGTTATTTCTTATCTTCTGCTAGCTTTTGAATTTGTTTGATCTTGCCCCTCTAGTTTTTTTAATTGTGACGATAGGGTGTCGATTTTAGATCTTTCCTTGCTTTTCATGTGGGCATATAGTGCCATAAATTTCCCCTAGACACTGCTTTAAATGTATCCCAGAGATTCTATTATTTCGTGTCTTCATTCTCATTGGCTTCGAAGAACATCTTTATTTCTGCCTTCATATCATTATTTATCCAGTAGTCATTCAGGAGAAGGTTGTTCAGTTTCCATGTAGTTGTGTGGTTTTGAGTGAGTTTTTTAATCCTGAGTTCTAATTTAATTGCACTGTCATCTGAGAGACTGGTTGTTATAATTTCCGTTCTTTTGCATTTGCTGAGGAGTGATTTACTTCTAATTATGTGGTCAATTTTAGAGTAAGTATGATGTGGTACTGAGAAGAATATATATTCTGTGGAGTTGGGGTGGAGAGTTCTGTAGATGTCTTTTAGGTCCACTTGGTCCAGCTCTGCGTTCAAGTCCTGGATATCATTGTTGATTTTCTGTCTCATTTATCTGTCTGATATTGACAGTGGAGTATTAAAGTCTCCCACTATTTTTGTGTGGGAGTCTAAGTCTCTTTGTAGGTCGTTAAGAACTTGCTTTATGTACCTGGGTGCTCCTTTATTGGGTGCATATATATTTAGGATCGTTAGCTCTTCTTGTTGTATTGATCCTTTTACCATTATGTAATGCCCTTTTTTGTCTCTTTTGATATTTGCTGGCTTAAGGTCCGTTTTATCAGTGACTAGGATTGCAACCCCTGCCTTTTTTTTACCCTCCATTTGCTTGATAAATCTTCTTCCATCCCTTTATTTTGAGTCTATTTGTGTCTTTGCACATGAGATGGGTCTCCTAAATACAGCACACCCATGGGTTTTGACTTTTTATCCAACTTGCCAATCTGTGTCTTTTAATTGGGTGATTTAGCCCATTTACATTTAAGGTTAATATTGTTATGTGTGAATCTGATCCTGCCATTTTGATATTAGCTGGTTGTTTTACCCATTAGTTGACAGTTTCCTCATTATGTCCATGGTCTTTATCAGTTAGTACGTTTTTGCAGTGGCTGGTACTGGTTGTTCCTTTCCATGTTTAGTTTTAGTGCTTCCTTCAGAAGCTCTTGTAAGGCAGGCCTGGTTGTGATGAAATCTCTCAGCAACTGCTTTTCCATAAAGGATTTTCTTTCTCCTTCGCTTATGAAGCTTAATTTGGCTGGACACGAAATTCTAGATTGAAAGTTCTTTCCTTGGGAGCCGGGGAGCTGGAGCCCCAGGTGCCCATGAAAAAAAAAATATACATATATATAATAAAAAAATAAAGTAAAATAAAAAAGAAGAAAGTTCTTTCCTTTAAAGATGTTGAATACTGGCCCCCACTCTCTTCTGGCTTATAGGGTTTCTGCTGAGAGATCTGTTTTGAGTCTGATGGGCTTCCCTTTGTGGGTAACCCGACCTTTCTCTCTGGCTGCCCTTAGCATTTTTTCCTTCATTTCAACCCTGGTGAATCTGATGATTATGTGCCTTGGGGTTGCTCTTCTTGAGGAATATCTTTGTGGTGTTCTCTGTATTTCTTGGCTTTGAATGTTGGTCTGCCTTGCTAGGTTGGGGAAGTTCTCCTGGAGAATACCCTGAAGAGTGTTTTCCAGCTTGGATTCATTCTCCCAGTCACATTCAGGTACACAGATCAAATGCAAATTACATCTTTTCACATAATCCCGTATTTCTTGGAGACTTTGTTCATTTCCTTTCACTCTTTTTTCTCTAGTCTTGCCTTCTCGTCACTGAGTTGATCTTTAATCTCTGATACCCTTTCTTCTGCCTGATCGATTCGGCTATTGAAACTTGTGTATGCTTTGCGAAGTTCTCATGCTGTGGTTTTCCGCTCTATCAAGTCATTTATGTTCTTCTCTAAGCTGGTTATTCTAGTCAGCATTTCTAACCTATTTTCAAGGTTCTTAGTTCCTTTGCATTGGGTTAGAACATGTTCCTTTAGCTCAGGGAAGTTTGTTATTACCTACCTTCTGAAGCCTGTTTCTGTTAATTCATCAGACTCATCCTCCATCCAGCTTTGTTCCCTTGCTGAGTTGTGATCCCTTGGAGAAGGAGAGACATTCTGGTTTAGGGTGATTTCATCCTTTTTGTGCTGGTTTCTTCCCATCTTTTTGGGTTTTTCTACCTTTGTGCTTTGAAGTTGGTGACTTTCGGAAGGAGTCTCTGAGTGGACGTCTTTCTGTTGAAGTTGAAGCTATTTCTTTCTCTTTTTGTTTTCCTTCTAACAGTCAAGCCCCTCTGCTGCAGGACTGCTGGAGGTCCACTCCAAACCCTGCTTGCCTGGGAATCACTCACGGGAGCTGCTGAACAGCAAGGATTTCTGCCTGTTCTTTCCTCTGGTAGGTTAGTCCCAGAAGAGTATCCACCAGATGTCAGCCAGAACTCTCCTGTATGAGGTTTCTTTTTGGATATATGGGGGTCAGGAAGCCACTTGAGGAGGCAGTCTGTCCCCTATCAGGGCTCAAGTCTGTGCTAGGAGCTCTGTTGCTCCCTTTAGAGCTGCTGGGCAGGGACATTTAATTCTGCTGCAGTGGAATTCACAACCACCCCTTTTCCCAGGTGCTCTGCCCTGGGAAGGTGGGATTTTATTTATAAGTCCCTGACATGCTGCTGCCTTTTTTTCAGAGATGCCCTGTCCAGCCTGCTGTTTGTGTTTCTAAGGTAAACAGATCTTAAAACTAGAAGCAATATTTGATTAATTCCTTACTGCTCCTATCTGTCCATAAAATTCACACATACATTTTGTTGTTAAAAAGTCTTTAATATTTTATGGGATATGTGTGTTCCTTTCCATCATGTCTCTTCATCTAAAGTATTCCACTTCAGAGAACCAAGTCATTGTATTTCCTTTCAAAACTAGCATACCTTGATAAGCGAAGATCAAAAGCTCAATGTTTACTTTTAAAAAGACACTCAAAAGTTGAATTAAAAACTTATTAGTATACCGTATTTTAGACACCTAAAATAAAATCATCTTCCCAAATGAAAACTAACCATTTCAAGTGTGCTCTATTTCTAACATCTTACAGGCAACACTAAAAATAGTGGTAAAGAAGATATTTTAATATTTATAAACTATGCTTGTTTTTGCTGTATAATACTTGAAATACACACATTTTCTTTCTTTTTTTTTGAGACAAAGTTTTGCTCTTGTCTCCTACACTGGAGTGCAATGGCATGATCTTGGCTCACTACAATCTCTGCTTCCTGTGTTCAAGCATTTCTCCTGCCTTAGCTTCCCAAGGAGCTGGGATTACAAGCGCCTGCCATCACGCCCAGCTAATTCTTCATATTTTTAATAGAGATAAGGTTTCACCATGTTGGCCAGGCTGCTCTTGAACTCCTGATCTCAGGTGATCCATCCGCCTTGGCCTCCCAAAGTGCTGGGATTTCAGGCGTGCGCCACTGTACCCAGCCTGAAATATACACATTTTCTACTGGGAAAAAGGGACAATTTTTATATGAAAAATGTAATTCTAATTACATGGTGAGAGAAATCTGTGTATTACAGTAGTTCAAAAAAAACCCAAGTCCATTTGTCTGTTATAACCTCAGCATGTCTTAAGCATATAATATGAAATATTTGCTAACTTTCACCTTCACTCTTTTTAGTGTACCTACATATTTTACCTGAAAGATGATGTAAGAAACCAAAGGCATATAATTTGGTAACTAAAAGACACAGCATCTTGGCATTCATTGAAACATCAACAATCTTTATGTTTATTCTTCTTATCTTATAGATAAGGAAAGTGAGGTCTATGAGCATTAATAACTTCTGTGGTCCCAAAGTTTGGTGTCTCTCTGGACATATGAGAACTGAATTTCATTATCTATTGATAGCCTAGCTTTCTGAGATTTCAAAATTCTTTTTTTATTTTTTTGGAGACAGAGTCTTGCTCTTGCCCTGGCTGGAGTGCAGTGGTGCAATTTCGGCTTACTGCAACCTCCACCTTCCAGGTTCAAGCAATTCTCCTGCCTCAGCCTCCCAAGTAGCTGAGATTACAAGCATGTGCCACCACACCTGGCTAATATTTGTATTTTTAGTAGAGATGAAGTTTCACCATGTTGGCAAGGCTGGTCTCAAACTCCTGACCTCAGGTGATCCACCTGCCTCAAAGTGCTGGGATTACAGGCTGTGAGCTACTGCGCCCAGCAAAGACTTCACAATTCTAATAACAACTTCCTATTGACTAAATAATGAACCTTCTCTCCAAGGCCCTTTGTAGGCTTATGGTAGCAAGACTGATGTACAGAAATTATACATATATAATTTCTCTCTGTGTGTGTGTGTATATATATATATATATATATACATATATATATATATACACATATATATGTAAAAATATCATGTTGCATACCTTAAATATATACAATAAAAAATAAGAGGTAAATTTTAAAAAGAAATATATATTAGGTTTATTTAGCCAAGATTTATAGTCATCACAAAGCTTTCAAGAAGCAAAAACAAAATTTATCAAGAACTACATTTAAAATAAATCGCAGGCCAGGCTTCATGGCTCATGCCTGTAATCATTAACACTTTGGGATGCCAGGGCAAGCATATCATTTGAGGCCAGGAGTTCAAGACCAGCCTGGCCAATATGGCAAAACCCTGTCTTTACTAAAAACACAAAAATTAGCCGAGCATGGTATTGCACACCTGTAATCCCAGCTACTCGGGAGGCTGAGGCACAAGAATCGCTTGAAGTCAAGAGGCGGAGGTTGCAATAAGCCGAGATCACACCACTGCACTCCAGCTTGGGCAACAGAGTGAGACGCTGTCTCAAAAATAAATAAATAAATAAATCTTATTTAAAAGCATGGATTTTTCCAGAACTGGAAGGATTTTATAGCACTACTTACCAAAAGTTGTTCCACCAGCTTCTTCACATTTTGTCCCATTTCTGGGGACTGAGATCCACCACATGCTAGTTTTATTAACATTGCGAGGAAGTTCTTGCATTTCTTCACATTTTCTATCATTGTCTAAATATGAAAATATAAATATAAGCAAACACAAGTGTTAGTGAGCAAACAATTCAAAAAAACTTGCAAGAACTAGATTTATATAAGGTACAAGTAAGAGCTTACCGGAGAATGATTAATCTGAACAGCTGCTGAGTTCTCTGCTTTAAGACTGGGCTCCTTTGAGGGGGAGGATGATGCTCCCAAACTTGAAGGCTTCAGAGTAGTTACAGTATTCACTAGCTTTCCAGGAGTTACTGTGACAACATTGGTTGGCACAGTCACAGACTGAAATTACAGGTATTAAATATTTAGGCATGTATTACTCTGATCCATTAAGTCGGTGCCTCATTTCACACCCATCAGACAAGTTAATTTTGACTTCTTTGCTTTTATGCTATGCTCTAGTAGTCTAAAGCAATATAACACAGTTCTAGGAACTCTGGAGTCTAGCAGATCTGGGTTTTATTCTCACCCCATCTACCATTTCATTACCACCTACCAAATGTTGACCGCAGGCAAGTTGCTTATTCCTGCTAATCCCGATTACTCTTGCAAAAACAGGGATAGGAACGGCACCTGCTGCCCTAGGATTTTTATGAAAAACAGTGCTAAAGCAAATAAGTCCTCAAAAAATAGCATTAAGGCCAGGCGCAGTGGCTCACGCCTGTAATCCAAGCACTTGGGGAGGCCGAAGTGGGTGGATCACAAGGTCAGGAGTCTGAGACCAGCCTGACCAACACGGTGAAATCCTGTCTCTACTAAAAATACAAAAATTAGCTGGGCATGGTGGCGCATGCCTGTAATCTCAGCTACTCAGGAGGCTGAGGCAAGAGAATTGCCTGAACCTGAGAAGCAGAGGTTGCAGTGAGCCAAGATCATGCCACTGCACTCCAGCCTGAGTGACAGAGTGAGACTTCGCCTCAAAAAAAAAAAAATAGTATTAATACTTTAAGAAATATCTGAAAGTCTTTATATGAGAACATAGAATATTCTGTTATTTCTTAAGTATAAAGCAGAGCAATCTACTTATTATCTAACATTCAGATAAACAGCTTTTATGTAGACCATTAAAGTAAGCATGAAGAATATTATAAAATGTGGTATCTTATTCTCACACTGAAAAGAATTTTAGTTGTTTCTTCTACCATCAAAATAAGGTGTGACTCTAGCACCACCTGCAGGACAAAAACCTCATACAAGAAATCACAAGTCAGGTAATTTAGAAAATCACATTGAAATAAAGCAACAATCTAATTTAGTGTTAAAGACAAACACTATAAGTTACAGAACATAAAAGTCTGGGGGACAGGGATAAAGAATACTATTTACAATTCAAACAGAAAACTGAACAATGCACCATCATTTAATTTAAATGTCTAGGTTCTACAAGCATGCAACACAAAAAGGTTAAGTTGCTATCACCTTCAAGAAAATTTCCTTCCACAATAGTCAAAATAGGTAAATCTGAATGTACATGAGAATCTCCCACATTAGAGAGACTGGAGTATATATTAGACACGAATGTTCTGAGGGTAAAAACGGGAAGAAGGCCAAGTGCAGTGGCTCACACTTACAACCCCAGCACTTTGGAAGGCTGAGGCAGTGGGACTGCTTGAGGACCGGAGTTTGAGACCAGTCTGGGCAACAAAACAACACTCTATCTCCATAAAAACAAACTTTTCTTTACAAACAGAAAGAATATTTAAAATGCTGAGAATTGATCAAAGGAGAGGGGTGGGGACACATGGTAGCCCCAGGGTGGGTTTCGGGTATATTTGCCTTCATTTTACTATTTTTTTTTCAACAGCAGATATATTACATATGTGTGTGTACGTATTACACGTAGTCTTTTGTTTGCATGTGTATTTCATAATAATGTATAATAAAAATATTAAATACCGTATGCTAATACATTTGAAACAAACCTGAAAGGATTTTTGGAAAAACATGAAATGACAGAATTAGCATAAAACACAGAAACTGGAATAGACAAATTAAAAAAATTGAAATGATAACCAAAAAGACCTCCCTCCCTCAAGTCTCCAGGCTCAGATACTTTCCATGTGAGTTTTCCACACTTTTGCATAACTCCTGTGTCATGCAATATGTTCTAGAAAAACACAATAGGGAAGGCTGTTCAGTTCATTTTATGAGACAGGCTGTAACATATTTCAAAATCGAATAAGACTACCAGAAGAAAAGTAAACTAAAGGTTCACCTAGCAAAAACTTTAATAGAATTTTAAAATTACTGATTGAGGACTAAAACTAATATTAAAATTTTAAACAAAAAAGGTAAAATTAAAACTTAACCCTAAGTTAGTACAATTTTGTTAAATATAGATAGAGCCTCAAAGGCAACATTCAAAAAGAAGTCTCCCTCCTTTTCGCATCCTTAGTCCTGATCTCTGGAGACAAGTACCACTCAGTTTCTTCTGAATTCTTCTGGAGATTTTTCTAATACATTTTTAGTTTTCTATACAGTAAATAAGCCTCTTCCTTCAATAAGTCTACCTTATAATCAGTAATTAACTCTGCACTGCCATATTTGAGAAAGTGCAATCTGGAATTTTAGCTGGTGGTTACGATCACCTCTGAGGACTGATGAGAAAGGTTCCTTGGGGACCATACTGTTCCCCACCCTCAGGAAGCAAACTAAGGTCCAACTGAAATGTGACTTAAGGAAAAATGTCCTTTGTAAGTAGAGGGGGCATCTATGGCATTCTGCTTTCCTTGTCAATATTTTATCCTGTCTCCAATAAAAAAAAAAAATCTGTCCTTCATTAACACTTTCTAGTATAGCTACTACCTGTATCTTACCACAGGGGTCCCCAGCCTCTGTGCCACAGGCAAAAATGGGTCTGTGGCCTGTTAGGAACCTAGCCACACAGCAGGAGGCAAGTGAGCATTACTGCCTGAGCTTCGCCTCCTGTCAGATCAGCAATGCCATTAGATTCTCATAGCAGCATGAACCCTCTGGTGAACTCCGCATGCAGAGGGATTTAGGCTGCACTCTTCTCGTGAGAATCTAATGCCTGATGATCTTGATAGACTCAGCAAAAGGGGAAAGGTCCCAGAAGAATCTCCCATGCGCCTGTGCACTGGGGGTGGGCTGGGGTGGGGTGAGGGGGGGGGTTGGGGGTGGAGCCTCGGGAAGATCGCACCCTTTGCAGTTGGGAGGAGCCTGGCCTCTCCTGCTCCTGTGTGGTGACTCCAAAATTCAATCTGTGAAATGGGGGCCTGTTAACAGGAACCCCTCTTGCTTTGCTGAGTTTTCTTCCTTTTCACCCAATAAATTCCATTCCCCCTCACCCTTCAAAGTGTCTTTTTTTTTTTTGAGACGGAGTCTCCCTCTGTCACCCAGGCTAGAATGCAGTGGCACAATCCGGGCTTACTGCAACCTCTGCCTCCCGGGTTTAAGCAATTCTCCTGCCTAAGCCTCCTGAGTAGCCGGGATTACAGGCCCCCACCTCCATCCCTGGCTCATTTTTTATTTTTAGTAGAGACAGGGTTTCACCATGCATGCAAACTCCTGACCTCAGGCAATCCACCTATCTCGGCCTCCCAAAGTGGTGGGATTACAGGTGTGACCCACTGAGGCAGGCCCAATGTGTCTTAAACTCAGTCTGCCTTTGACTCAATAGACCAGTCAAAGGTAACTTAAATGCTTTGCAAGATGCACTGGCACTGACTAGGCATGTCTTGGGGACAGGAGGAAAACAGACTGAAGTACATGTGGAAAAAAATGTGCGAAAATCTATTCTACACGGAGCCAGTAAAATGCACTGTATGGAAATTTATAAGATGAAACTGCATTTCAAGGAGGGTCATTTTCTGTACCTCTCTGAAAGAGCAATCACTTTAGGTTTATTCATATTTAATTAGAAATACTAGTCATTTACACATTAGATTCCAATCTAACAATGGGTCAAACTACATCTTCATCAAATACAACATACAAGTGAACACAAGATTTCTAACTAGTTCTTGTGTTATATTTACTAGACTAAGCCTAATAGGAAAATACTTCCAAAATGTTTTAACATATACATTTGCCTTTACAGTCTGACAATGAAGTACAAGGAGCTCTATCTTCTCTCATTTCTAAGTTCTAGCTCCTTATTTCAATGCCTAAAACAAAGACGCTTACCCCTTAAAGTGGACACATACCATTAACTTCATTCTTTACTAATATCCACTGTTCTAGGCTACTACTAAGGAACAGCCCAACTTAAAATATGCATCAACCTAAATTAGGAAAAATAAATGGTCCACACAAAAACATCAGTGACAGATAACTATGAACATGAGGAAACACACAAATTTCAATGATTTCTATTGTGACAAAGTCACAGATATGTGCTAACACTAACACAATATAATACTCCATGGTTCCATAGTTTGAAACCTACATTCATGGTTGAAAGAAATTCTAAGTTTTAGTTTAAGCTTAGTAAAGATTTCCCCCTCATCTGAATTCAAAGACTGCAGGTTGTCTCTTTTATAAAAACTGTAAACAGGAACCCCTCTCACTTTGCTGAATTTTTTTTTCCTTTTCGCCCAATAAATTCCATTCCCCCTCACCCTTCAGAGTGTCTTTTTTGTTTGTTTGTTTGTTTGTTTTTGACATGGAGTCTCGCTTTGTCACCTAGGCTGGAATACAGTGGAGCGATCTGGGCTTACTGCAACCTCCGCCTCCCGGGCTCAAGCGATTCTCCTGCCTCAGCCTCCTAAGTAGCTGAGATTACAGGCCCCACCACCATCCCCGGCTCATTTTTGTATTTTCAGTAGAGACAGGGTTTCACCATTTTGGCCAAGCCGGTCCCGAGCTCACACCTGTAATCCCAGCACTTTGGGAGGCCAAGGCGGGCGGATCATGAGGTCAGGGGTTTGAGACCAGTCTGGCCAACATAGTGAAACCCCGTCTTAAAAAAAAAAAACTACTAATACATGCTGGGTGCAGTGGCTGATACCTAAAATCTCAATATCTTGTGAGGCCAAGGTGGGAGGATTTGCTTGAGCCCCAGGAGTTCAAGAACAGCCTGGGCAACAGAGTGAGACTTCATCTCTATTTTTTAAATATCTTAACTACAAATATAATTAGTGTTCACCGACTATGATTACTAAGTAAATGAACACAAGCTTTCATATTCTAGAACTGCTAACACTTCAACGAATATTCAGAGAGCAAAGAAATAGAACTGTGGCTGTACCTGGCAGGAGAAAGATTAAAGTCCACAGATGTGGAAAATCCCTAATACACTCTAAGAAGTAATATCCAAGAAACTCACTTTACCACTAAACTGGCTCCCAAAAGGGCCCTGAAGAAGTAGTGGAGTTCTTTCAGTTATCCCAATACAACATAATTTGCTCTCTGTGTCCTGAAAAGCCATAATGTACAAATGGCAATCTTAAGTATCTAATATCATGTGGCTAAGTATGTTTTTTCTCTGCAATATATTTTTTTAACCTGTGGTGTTATTTATGTACTCAATCTTTCAGAACTACATCCAAGGAAAAACTGATATATTCAAAGTACTGATAGTCTAAAGTGGTTAACTTCTTCATAAAACAATATGACAGCAGCTATCAATAGGCCTAAATTTATACTCTTTGGCCCAATAATCTCCTTAGAATTTATCCTAAGAAAAAAATACACTAGGTTTTGAGATAATCAGTACACAGGTCATTAAGAACAGCTTCCAGAGTCAGATAAAGGCTCAAATCCTCACTCTGCCACATACTAGCATAAATCAGGCAAGCTTCTTAACCTCTCATATAAAATGGAGATAACATTTCCTTATAATATAGTAACAAGGATAAAGCAAGATGATGAATGTAAGGCACCTAAAAAAGTGTCAAGCATGTTAAGTGCCAATAAACGATATTAGTAGAAAAACACTATGTTTAAAATCAGATTCACTGCTCATCATTTCTGTTAGAGGAAAAGAATGTGAGCAGTATGGTTAAATAAAGTTTGGAACACCAAAAGAGGGTCTGATCCACTAGCATGGGATCACACATGCTCCAAGAAGATGCATAGTCCCAGGACTATGGGACTCACTGGTTGTATCACATATTTCTTGAGTCAGAAACTAGGAGTCTAGCAAAATATGAGAACAGCCTGCAGGAGGTACAGGTGAAGTACACACACAGAGGCAATACTCTATAAGGATGGGATTCCACCCTTCCATACTCAGCATACTCATTTAATCAAAAATTTCCATATGGTACTATGTCCCCAATAGGACAAACCCACAGATCAAGGAATCAAGGAGAAGAAGCATGAATGGCCCCACTTACCATCACTCACAACAAAGAACTCACTAGAGGACTCTGTGTTTCCCATTTCTGCCTGCAAGAAGCAAACACCTCCACCAAAGGACAAGGCAAGAGTCCCCTATAAACAGACACTAAGAATAGACACTAAGAGCCAGGCATGGTGGTTCACGCCTATAATCCCAACATTTTGAAAGGCTGACATAGGCAGATTACGTAGTCAGGAGTTCAAGACCAGCCTGGCCAACATGGTGAAACCCCATTCCTACTAAAAATATAAAAAATCAGCTGAGTGTGGTGGTACACGCCTGTTATTCCAGCTACTCAGGAGGCTGAGGCAGGAGAATCGCTGGAACCCAGGAGGTAGAGGTTGCAGTGAGCCAAGATTGCACCACTGTGCTCCAGCCTGTGTGAGAGGGAAGACTGTCAAAAATAGATTAATTAAATAAATAAAACAGACACTATAACTATACTCTGGTTCCTTGTAACCACGATTCAGCAGGAAACAGAGGAGTAATATCTTAGGAAGAGTAATTGACTCCCATCATCTGGAGGAGGTAGGGTTGCTATTACACAATGGAGGCAAAAAGAAGTTATGTGTGGTGAATTCATGTGATTCAGGTGATTCACTTAAATGCCTCCTTGTATTTCCTTGCCCAATTGTGATGATAAATAGACAACTGTAGCAACCCTAACCTCAAAAGAACACGGTTATTAAGACCACAGATCGCTCAGGGATGAGGGTCTGGTCATGTTATCAGTTAAGTTATGAAGATCAGTATAGTTGATAGTTGAGGGTGAAGGGAATCTAGGAAGAGACAATGGAAGAGAGAAATGATTACTATCAGGTGCTCCCAGAGATCAGCTGCAGCAGTGGGCACTGTAGTTCATTGTATTAACCTCCTCTTTGTTTCCCCAAAGAAGAAACGCATGAGAATCCCAGAACATGGGATCTCCAACATATATGAGGCAACAGCTCCAAATGATGCAAGGAGTAGTCTGTGATGAACCATGACAAGGAGTGATATGTACTGTCCTAGCTAGCTGCTGGGAATGATATTAGACAGCCTCCATTTATCAGTTCCGTCAGGCTTCCCTCAGCTTCAGAGGATCACCTTGCCCAAAGTAACTTTCCCAGGGGAGCCCACATCCAATAACTGAACAGAGACTAGTAATTAAGGCACAGCCAACCATGTTAGCCCATAGTGGGACAATGCTGACAGGTCACATGTGCTCCAAAGATCTCCACCAGGCTGGCTAAGGCTTTATTGGGCCTGCATCTAGTTCAAACTCTTACCTACTCTCCTTTCCTTCCATGGGTATTTATCCCCACATATCCCAAATTTTATCTCAGCACCTGCTTCCAGATACTGCAACACATGGCTATTAGACAGGTTTGTATTAATTTAATACACTTAAGTAAAACTGGTATTCCAAGAATACACACCATGTTTATCTTGTTTCCCATATATCCAACAGTTCCCAGTTTGGTAAGTGCCATCATGTATCACTGAATTGCTATTTTAAATGTCACATAGTAACTTATATATCTGGCAGGAGATAGCTAAATGATTTTTTAAAAGATAATAACCAGTGCACGAATGGCCAGTACAACTTACTTGTACTGAGGAAGGCTTCGGAACAGTGGTTACCACAGTAGTTCCTATTTGTGCCAATTTGTTAACAGGTGCCACTGCCACTTTCTTGATTAATTGTGAGCTAGAGTTCTTGCCGGTGGAGGAGAGCAAGATAACACAAAGTCATTGGTGTTAGTAATTTAAAATCAGTACTATGGTGAACATTAGAACACTTTATGACACCAAATGCATTTGTTATGACTAGCTTTATAACCTTATGTGTTTTATGCACTATGCACATTCTATACTATAAACCTAACTGGTCAACTGGAGAGATGACACTCACTGCATATTTCTAAGGAGACAACTGATTCGATAAATAACCCATTATCTGAAATTTCAAACTAAATGAATATTACAGTATTCAATATTAAAATCTTAATCTTGACTCTGGTTCATACAGAAAAAAATATAGATTCTTATGTAATATTTAATTATAAACAAAAACCTGCTAACCTATATTCTCAACCCACAGCAGTTAAACCAAACCAGAAAGGGAAGGAGCAGCTATTATTGACAGATATGGTAACAGAGAAAATAACTGTTTCAGAACCGAGAATTAAATTAGTAGAGCACAAAAATGAAAAAAACTGGCAGAGAATGATTATTACAACAAAAAACAATGCAATCTGTCATTACAATGAGCCTGAGTCATCAAGAAAATGCTAAACTACATTCAGTTTAATAAAATACCCATAAAAATATTTTTAACTCTATCAAACAAGTTCCAGTTATCTAGAAAGATCACCATGAATGTAAAATACGTCATTCTAACAATGCCAAGTTAATGAAATATAGCAGATTTCTGTATGTCTTAAAGATAATTTCTGTAACATACAAATAAAAATGTATAAACTAGAATCTTACTATTTTACCAAAAATTAAAATTAAAGCAGAACGGGCCAAATGCAGTGGTTCACACCTGTAATCCCACCACTTTGGGAGGCCAAGGCAGGCAGATCACCTGAGGTCAGGAGTTCAAAACCAGCCTGGCTAGCTGAAAACCCTGTCTCTACTAAAAATATAAAAATTAGCCAGGCATGGTGGCAGGCACCTGTAATCCCAGCTACTTAGGAGGCAGAATTATTCTATTCTTTCCATTTAAGATGCAAATAGGGCAGGTGCAGTGGCTCACGCCTGTAATCCCAGGACTTTGGGAGGCCAAGGCAGGAGGATTATCAAGAGCTCAGGAGTTCAAAACCTGCCTGAGCAACGAAGTGAAACACTATCTCTGCAAAAAATTTAAAAAGTAGCCAGGCATGGTAGCATGCGGCTGTGGTCCCAGCTACATGGGAACCTGAGGCAGGAGGATTACGCTAGCTCAGGAGCTTGAGGGTGCAGTGAACCAAGTGAGCCATGTTCACGAAACTGTACTCCTGGAGACAAAATAAGACCTTATCTCAAAAAGAAACAACAACAACAACAACAAAACAAACAAAAAAGATGCAAATAGACCTCTGAACATTCCTTTGAGGACATAAAATCTGAAATACAAAGACTGAATTTACTATTCTGCTAATTATCAAAGGACAAAACCAAAAATCTTTATTAAATTGACATATTCAAGGGAAGCTGACTTAAAAAGCTGAGCAGAATCATCTCTTACATTATTTTTTACTAACAAACATGTACAAAACATTTATATGAAAATTATAGCTGAGAAACAAAGAAAGATGAAAAATCTTTAAGGTATATTACCGGCACTGTACAGATTTTGACTGTTTGAGGATTCGCTGGCACTGCTGGCCTTGAAGTTATGTTACTTGTGGTCTCAGCTCTTGTTACAGCTTGCTGAGGGGATACCAACATCAACTGACCACTGTTACTTTTGATCAAAACGGTTCCTATATTCAAAAAAGAAAAAAAAAGTGATCTCTGAGCCAATAAACAAAGCACAACCATCACATATTTTCTTTTCCCATTTCTTTCAACACTGTAAAATGATGTTGTCAGTACATACTGAATTTCATGTCTGCTACTTATCATAAAGACGGACAAATATTTTTCTCAAAGCTACTTAAAAATTTAAAATCTATGAATACAATGAAATGCTCCTGAAGAAAGCAACACACTTTTCTTTATGACATCAAAACTATTTATAAAGCTACAGTAATTAAAAAGGTGTTGTTAACAGTATAAGACTGCATAAGCTGATCAATGGAAAAGAAAGAGAACCCCCAAATCAACTCATGCAGATATGTCATATCAAATTTTCCTAAAAGACTCTGTAGATTCATGAGGAAAGGAGAGACTATTCAGTAAATGGGGCTGGTCAATTAGCTATCTACATGGAAAAGATAAAATTTGAGAAAATATATATATATGTGTGTGTGTGTGTATACACATATGTATGTGTGTATATATATATATATGAGCCCTTTTAAAATTATCTCACCCAGAGAGGCATTAAAATGAGACAGCAATTAGGTCTTACTCCCCTTTGCTATGTAATCAATCCTCTCTTGAAACTGCTTGCTATTGCCACAAGTAGCCCTAAAGTAACCTAACAATGCCACATGACAGATACCATAAACCAC
This sequence comes from Cheracebus regulus, assembly GCA_963574635.1. Taxonomy (NCBI): domain Eukaryota; kingdom Metazoa; phylum Chordata; class Mammalia; order Primates; family Pitheciidae; genus Cheracebus; species Cheracebus regulus. Next base: position 9,666 of record CAUYQU010028924.1, on the reverse strand, counting down.
ACTCTACAGTTCAACAATGTATAGCCAATCAATGTTATTTCTGAAAACCAATGAGGATTCCTGACAAATAACCTTTTTTTTTGAGACTGAGTCTTGCTCTGTCACCCAGGCTGGAGTGCAGTGGCACGGACTCAGCTCCCTGCAACCTCCATCTACCAGGTTCAAGCAATTCTCCTGCCTCAGCCTCCCAAGTAGCTAGGACTACAGGTGCCCAGCACCACACCCAGCTAATTTTGGGATTTTTAGTAGAGACAGTGTTTCACCATGTTGGCCAGGCCTGTCTCAAACTGCTGACCTCGTGATCCACCCACCTCGGCTTCCCAAAGGGCTGGGATTACAGGCGTGAGTCATGGCACCCGGCCCCTAACAAATAAGGTGTTTTTATTCTTTTGAGACGGAGTCTCGCTCTGTTGCCCAGGTGATCTTGGCTTACTGCAACCTCCACCTCCAGGGTTCAAGCGATTCTCCTTCCTCAGCCACCCCAGTAGCTGGGATGACAGACGTGCACCACCATGCAGGGCTAATGTTTTTGTATTTTCAGTAGAGATGGGGTTTCGCCATGTTGGCCAGGCTGGTCTCAAACTCCTGATCTCAAGTGATCCTCCGGCCTCGGCCTCCCAATGTGCTGGGATTACAGGTATGAGCCATCATGCCCAGCCGACAAATAACTTTTTAATTAACCCACTCTTTATCCCCTTTTTTGCTTTTAAAAACCTGTTTGTAATAAAGGCATTCCCCAAGGCAATTTGTGTGTCCCAGGCAGCTATACTCAACCTTGGCCCAAATAAACTCTAAATTAATTTTGCCTCAGCTTCTTCCTTTTAGATTGACTTTCAGATGCCTGTTTCACACACATTCATAAAAGCCAGGTACATTAAGAATATAAAAGTAAAGGGTAAAAAGTTTTAAACTCTTAGACAATGTAGAAAATTATCTTTCTGTACGCCTGTAGCCTGTAGTCTCAGTTACTTAGGACAAGCAATGAGGCAAGAGGACAGCTTGAGCCCAGGAGTTCAAGGTTGCAGTGAGCTATGATCACGCCTACACTCCAGCCTGTGACACACAGTAAGACCCTGTCTCAAAAAGAGAGAGAGAGAAAGACAATTATCTTTCTGAACTTGGGATAGGAAAGAATTTCTTAAAGTTTGATAAACTCAACTACATTAAATGTAAAACTGTTATTTAGCAAAAGACACCATCAGGTAAAAGGACAAGCCACAAAATGAAACAAAATTTTGGTTCACATATATTCAAAGGATGAGTATCCAAAATGCACAAAAGAAAAAACACAGAGGCCAAGAACAGGAAAAGATAAATTAAGACCACAGTGAAATACCACTTCATATCTACATAAACAAGCAAAGATTAAGATGGCCAGTGATAATACCAAGGGTTGGAGAAAAGTGTATCAACAGGAATTCTAACATCTCGTTGGTGGTAGTATAATTTGGTACAACTAACTACTTTCTTCAACTTTATATGACTGTGCAAATTTATTTCCATTTGTGTACCCTGTAACTCAGGATTTCTAACCTAAAGTAATTCTTGGCCGGGCGTGGTGGCTCACGCCTGTCTGTAATCCCAACACTTTGGCAGGCCAAGGCAGGAGGATCTCTTTAGACCTGGGTTTGAGACTACCCTGGGTAACAAAGTGAGACCCTGTCTCTACAAAAAAAAAAAAAATTAATTAGGCAAATGCAGTAGGCATGTGCCTGTAGTTCCAGCTACTCAGGAGACTGAGGTGGGAGGCTCACTTGAGTCCAGAAATTCAAGGCTTCAGCGAGCTATGATGGTGCCACTGCACTTCAGCCTGGGTGACAGAGCACAACACTGTCTCTAAAAATAAATAAAATCTTAAAGAAAAAAAAGTCTTGCTTGTGTCAATAGGAGGTACAAAGAAGAATATTCATAGCTGGGGTTCCATTTTCAGAATGGTGGCATGAGGATCTCTACAACCCTGTTCCCCATTGAAACAAGCATAACTGGTAAAATTATTTTTATAAAACAACCATTCAAAGTTTTTGGAAACTGGCCAGGCACAGTGGCTCACACCTATAATTCCAGCACTTTGAGAGGTCAAGGCAAGTGGATCACTTGAGGCCAGGAGTCTGAGACCAGCCTGAACAACATGGTGAAACCCAGTCTCTACTTAAAAATACAAATATTACTGGAGTGTGGTGGTGGGCACCTGTAATCCCAGCTACTACTCGGGAGGCTGAAGCACAAGAATCACTTGAACCTGGGAGGCAAAGGTTGCAGTGAGCCGAGACCACACCACGGCACTCCAGCCTGAGTGACAGAGTGAGATTCTGTCAAAAAAAAAAAAAAAGTGTTTGGAAACTGTCCTAAGGCATACAGAAAATGATTACAGTTACTGGATATCTGCTAAAACTCAGTAAGAATAGCAAGAATATGTGGCATTTGAACTGCAACCAACTCCCCTCTTTCCTGTCTCAGCTCAACATGACAGAAATTCCATTCCAGGGAGTGTCACCAAGAACAAAGGGCTCCTTCTCTCCTAACCTCCCAATGTAAGGCTATGGTATCTTCCTGGGAGGAGCAGGTCACTTGCATTTCTCCTCTACCCCCAATCCTCACCCCCATCCCAGCTACATATTGAAGGGATAAACTTGAGACAGGTGCATCTTAGAGGTTCAAGTCTCCCTTCTCTCACACATTCCCATTCATAAAAGGAAATCTCTACTTCAAGGACAGCACAATTGGGCCTCCAGTGTCTCACCCCAGCTCTTTCATAGGGTGGAGGTTCCATGTTGGGAGATGTGAGCAGAAAGACCAGAGTACTGCCCACAGCCAGTACCCTGTTCCTACAGCAGGAATGTTACTCAGAGAGAAGAATGCCACATTCCCAACCTCTGCTCTCAATCTCTCCCTAAATGAAGTGTCTTTACGTTAAACAGACTGGAGAAGTTCAAGGCTAAAGGCACCCTCAAATACAATGTAGCAATTAAGAGGAGGCTTGCAACTTCATGAGAGGTACAAGCTAAACCATAAGTCTACTGGATTACCAGAGAAAACCAAAGAGACAACTAAGAAAGGTTCTCCTTGGTTCAGAACAAACCTCAAACACTGGCCTAAAAAATTATCTCTGCAAAGGAGTCCAAATTTAATCGGATCTGACTGTGGAACAAGTTAGGCTCTAGAGCATTGTTGAAAACAACAGGGCAATCAGCTGGCAATGAGTGGATCCTAACAGCCAGGTGTGACACCAGCATAAGCAGACAGCTTAACAGAGAGATGAGGCAAAGGGACAGAGTCCAGCTGAAGATGACAGTGCTCATGTTCAATGATACGCCCTTTAAAAAGCAACATCAGCAGCTGCTTATGGTAGCAAAAGGAGACATCACTAAAACAATCCAGCCAGACATTTGTTCAAAAATGAAAAAACAATAACATACCCAAGGGAGTGGGGACCAGTATTAAGAGTTGCTACACTATTGTTAACAACAAACTATGACATATAAAGAAACAGAAAAGTGTGACATAAACACAGGAGGAAAAGCAGGCAACAGAAACCACCTGTGAGAGAGACTAGATGTCAGACTTAATAAATACCTCAAAGTAACAATCCTAAGTATGTTCAAAGGAATAAAACTAACCATACATAAAGAAGTAAAGGAAGGTGTGATACAACTAGAATACCACTAGAAATAGACATTATTTTTTAAAAACAGAACTTCTGTCATTACAGTAACAAATATATTCACAAAAGAAACTCAAAAGTAAACCTAAACTGGAAAAACATCAGCAAACTTGGAGATAAATCTATAGAAATTATGCAATCCAAAGAACAAAAAGAATGATGAAAAATAAATAGATTCTCAGAAAACATGGAACACCAGTAAAGACACCAATATAGGCATAATGTGAGTACCAGAAAGAGAGGGAATAGAAAAAGGAACATGAAAAAATAAAATCCAAGAAATAATAGCTGAAACCTTCCCAAATTTGGTGGAAAATAATCCAGACATCAAAGTAGCTCAAGAAACCCCAAGTAAGGTAAGTGCAGAGAGAGCCACACCAAGACACAATAGTAGTAAAAAAATGTTTAAAAACAAAGAAAAAAGGAAGGCAAAGACATTTAAAATTTAAAAACAGGCTGGCAAAGTGACTCACACCTGTAATCCCAGCACTCTGGGAGGCTGAAGCAGGAGGACTGCTTAAATCCAGGAGTTTGAGACAAGACTGGACAACAAAGCAAGATCCCATCTCTACAAAAAACAAACAAACAAACAAAATTTAAAAGGTAGCCCAGTGTAGTGGTGCACACCTATAATCCTAGCTACTCAAGAGGTTGAGGTGAATCACTTAAGCCCAAGAATTCTAGGTTGCAGTAAGCTATAACTACACCACTGCACTCCAGCACAGGCAACAGAGCAAAACCCTGTCTCTAAAAAAAATTTTTCTTCAAATTTAAACTGAGAAGATTCATTAGTAGCAGATACTCCATACAAAAAAAAAAAACACTAAATTAAGTTCTTCAGCCTGAAAATGAATGACCAAGGCAGTAATTCAAATTCAAGTGGAAAAAACAAAGAGCACTGGTAAAGGTAATTATGTAATGTGGCAGTATAAATGCATTCTTACTCATAACTGGTTTTAAAAAACTATTGTATATAACAATATGTATAGAATTATATCTTTGAAAATTTAACATTTACAAATTGAAGCACAGAGGAAATTAGTGGAAGCAAAGCTGTATTGCACTAAGAAAGTACTTCAGATAGTAGCTCAGATCCAAAGGAACAAATGAAGAAAATGCAGAAAAGACAAATAAGGCAATATAACAAATGATGTAAATATGTCCTGGCTCTCTCTTCCTTTGGCTTCTTTAAAGACAGAAAACTATGTAACATAATAATTATAATAAGGTATTGTTAGATTTGTAATATCTAGATGCAATGTGTAGAGCAATAATTACACACACACACACACACACACATAGAAGAAAGCTGAAAATGAACTGCATAAAAGAAAGGGCTTCTTTGTCTCACTGAAATAGGCTAACATACACATGAAGGAGATTCCAGTTAGATTCATATTGTAAGCCCTAAAGCAACCTCTAAGAAAAACACTCAAAACATGTTGAAAAAATTACAAAAGAAAAGTATTAACCTAGAAAATATTTGCTTAATACAAAAGAAAGCAGGAAAGGTATAGAGAAAAAAGTAAAGGAAACATAGGAAACAAAAGAAAAGTCCAAACTTAAGTCCAACTATAGTAATATTAAAGGTGAATGTATGAAATACTCCAATCAAAAGGCAGAAAGTGTTGGGCTGGATAAAAAACAAAATTCAACTACATGCTACCTACAAAAGACATACAGTAGACTCAAAGATACAAAAGAATTGAAAATAAAAGACATCATACAAACAGCAACCACAAGAAAGCTGTAGTGGCCATACTAATATCAAAATAGACTTTAAACAAAAGAAATTAAGGAGGGCATTTTATAATGATAAAGGGGATAACAGATCAACATGATGTAACATTTTAAGCTTATATACATCACACACAGAGCCTAAAATATATGAAGCAAAAAGTAATAAAAGGAAAACTAATTCAACGATTGCTTTGACACTGCAAAACCCCACTTTCAATGAATAGAACGGAACAGAAAAACAACAAGGAAATCAAACACTTGAAAAAAACTATAAACCAACTAAACCTAACACACATCTGTGGAGTATTTCACCTAACAACAATAGCATTCTTAAGTGTATGAGAAACATTCTCCAAGACAGACTACATACTAGGACACAAAATAAACCTCAATAAACTTTTAAAAAATTGAAATCATATTAGGTTGGTGCAATAGTAATCACGGTTTTCACCATTTAAAGTAATGACAAAAAAAACAATTACTTTTGCACCAACCTAATATAATGTTTGTCTCCACCCTACAATGGGATGAAATTAGAAAACAATGACAGAAAAAAAGTGGGGTAACTCACAAATATGTGCACATGAAACACACTTCTAAGTAACCAATGGGTCAATGAAGAAATCACAAAGGACATTAGAAAATGCTTTAAGATGAATGAAAATGAAGACACAACATACCAAAATTTATGTGATGCAACTAAAGCAGTATTTCGAGAAAAATGTACAGCTATAGATGCCCGTTTTAAAAAGGAAGAAATATCTCAAATCACTAACCTTTCATCTTAAGATACTGGAAAAAGAAGAGCAAAATAAAAACTAAAGCAAGCAGAAGAAAAGAAATAAAGATTAGCGCAGGGGTAGAGAACAGAAAAACAACTGAGAAAAACAGACAAAACCAAAAGGTGGTTCTTTAAAAAAAAAATTATAAACAAAACTGACAAACTTTTACCTAGAATGACTATGAACAAAGAAAAGACTCAAACTATTAAAATCTGGAGGCCCGGGCATTGTGGCTCACGCCTGTAGTCCCAGCACTTTGGGAGGCCAAGGCAGGCAGATCATTTGAGGTCAGGAGCTTGAGACTCGCCTGACCAGCATGGCCCTGTCTCTACTAAAAATACAAACACATTAGCCAGGCATGGTGGTGCTCAGGAGGCGGAGGCAGAAGAATCACTTGAACTAGGGAGGCAGAGGTTGCCGTGAGCTAAGATCACGCCACTGTACTCCAGCCTGTGGGCAACAGAATGAAACTCCGTCTCAAAAAAATTCATTAATTAACAAAATAAAATTGGGAGTAAGAGGGAGGCAAAAGGATTATAGAAATAAGGATTATAAGGGAAGACTATAAACAACTGTAAACTAATAAATTAGATAATTTAGATGAAACAAATTCCTAGAAACACATAAACTACTGAAACTGACTCAAGAAAAAACAGACAACCTGAATAGGCCTCTAACAAACGAAGATATTGAATCAAGAGTCTAAGAAAAGCCCACATCCAGATGACTTCATTGGTCAATTCTACCAAACATTTAAAAGAAAATTTAATGGTATTCCTTCAAAAAGTGTTTCAAAAAATAAAAAAGTGGGGGAGCATGTCTCAACTTAATTTCATGAGGTTTAGTATTAACAATACCAAAAACAGACAAGGACATCACAAGAAGACCACAGGCCCATATCCCTTATGGATATAGACAAAAATTCTCAACCAAGTACTAGCAAACTGAATCCAACAGTATTTTATATGCATTATATACCATGACCAAGTGATAGTTATCTCAAGAATGCAAGGTTGTTAGTGATTTATTTCTTCCTTTTTAAAACAAGCATATATAGCTGTACATTTTTCTCAAAATATTGCTTTAGTTGCATTACATAGATTTTGGTATGTTGTGTCCTCATTTTCATTTACCTCAAACATTAACTAGTGTAAAATACCCTATCAATAGAATGAAAGACAAAAACCACATGATCATCTCAATGGATGCAGAACAAGCATTTGACAAAATTCAACATGCCTTTATTTCAGATAAAAAGACTCAAAAAAAGAGAAACATAAATTTCCTCAACCTGATAAACGGATTTAAAAAGACCCACAGATAACATAATATTTACGGTGAAAGTCTGAATTCCTCCCTAAGATCAGGAATAAGACAAGGATGTCTAGGATAAGGAATAAGACAAGGGTGCCTACAATCACTACGTCTGTTCAACATTATACTCAGAGTTCCAGCAAGGGTAATTGGGCAAGAAAATGAAATAAAAGGCATCCAAATCAGAAGGGAAGGAGTAAAACTATTTATAGATGGCATGAGCTCATAAGGTTCCACAATCTCAGTGGATGCCTAAAACCACAGACAGTACTGAACCCTACATATTATGTTTTTTCTATACATACATACCTATGATAAAGTTTAAATTATAAATTAGGCACAGAAAGATATTAGCAACAATAACTAATAATAAAATAGAATAATGATAAAAAATATGCCACCAGCATCACCACTCTTGTGCTTTGGGGACCTTCTTAATTAAAACAGTCACCTGAACACAAGCACCGTAATACTGGGTACTATAACAGTCAAGAGGGCTACTAAATGAATGACAGGCAAGTAAGTGTACAGAGCGTTGATACACTGGACAAAGGGATGATTCCCATTTCAGGCAGGATGCAGTGAGATGGAGACAGATTTCATCACGATACTCAGAATGGCACACAATTTAAAACAAACTGTTTATTTCTGGAATTTTCCCCTTAATAGTTTTGAAGGCAGTTGACCATGGGTGAATGAAACCTTTAGATAAGAGAAGAGAAACTACTATCTATGGAAAATCTTAATGAACCCTCTTAAAAAACTGGCCAGGCGCAGTGGCTCACACCTGTAATCCCAGAACTTTGGGTGGCCAAGGTGGGCGGATCACTTGAGGTTGGAAGTTCGGGACCAGCCTGACCAATATGAAGAAACCCCGTCTCCACTAAAAATACAAAATTAGCTGGGCATGGTGGCATATGCCTGTAATCTCAGCTACTGGGGAGGCTGAGACAGGAGAATCACTTGAACCCAGGAGGCAGAGGTTGCAGTGAACCAAGATCATGCCATTGTACTCTAGCCTGGGCAACAAGAGCAAAACTCGGTCTCAAAAAAACAAAACAAAAAAACTACTGGAATTAATCAATTTAGCAATGTAGTAAGACACAAGATCAATCTTCAATAATCAACTGTATTTTTATACACTTGCAATGAATAACCATAAATGAAATTAAGAAAATAATTCTATTCGCAATAGCATCAAAGAGAATAATACACTTTAAGAATAAATTTAGAGAGATCCAAGATGGCTGATCACTAGCAGCTCAGGATTGCAGCTCCCAGTAAAAGCGCAGAGTGCCAGTGGACGCCACACTTACCGATAAATTTTTGCTGCGCACGGAGCAGGACATTCCCAGCAGAGGAGCCCCACGGGTTGCCAGCGCAACCCTTTCGGCTGGCACGGCTGTTTTGCCAGCGCCTCAGCTCGGCGCCTCTTGGTGCTGAGTAAATGGGACTGAGTCTCCTTCTGGATGATGTTTGGAGCTCTGTGAAGGCAGAGCAGTTCATCCAGCTAATTGAAAAAGGGACTGAAGAGGGAAGTCAGACCGGAGACCCCCGGGCAGAAAAGCACCACGAATTTCAATGCTGCTGTTTTAGCTAGCATTGCGGGTCACCACAGTGAAAATTACATAGATTCCAGAGCTGGGAATTAACAAGCTGGACGTCCACTCAGAGACCTAATCTGAAAGTTGGTCATTACAAAGACGACAGATGGATAAAACCATAAAGATGCCAAGAAGCCACTGTAAAAAAACTGAGAATACTCAAAATCAGAAAGTCTCTCCTTCTACAGAGGACGCTAGTTCCTCATCAGTAACGGAACAAGGCTTGATAGAAAACGAGTGTGAAGAATCATCAGAATTAGGCTTCAGAAGGTGGATAATAAGAAACTTCTGTGAGCTAAAAGAATATGTTCTAAACCAATGCAAAGAAACTAGTAACTTTGAAAAAAGGTTTGATGAAATGCTAAAAAGAATGGACAATTTAGAGAAGAACATAAACAAATTAATGGAGCTGAAAAACACAATATGAGAAATCCGTGAAGTATGCACAAGTTTTAACAGTCTAATTGATCAAGTAGAAGAAAGGATATTAGAGGTCGAAGACCAACTTAATGAAATGAAACGAGAAGACAAGATCAGAGAAAAAAGCGTAAAAAGGAATGAACAA
>CAUYQU010028923.1:0-80087 GCA_963574635.1 Cheracebus regulus | reverse complement strand
CGGCCAAAAGAGTCGCGCTGGTGACCCGGGTGGCTCCTTCGCCGGGAATCTCCCAGTCTGTGGGCATCAAAAATTCGTCTGCAATTGCAGCATCCACTCGCTCTCTGCGCTTTCACTGGGAGCTACAATCCTGAGCAGCTGCTACGTGGCCATCTTGGATCTCTCTCCGCCGGGTGATGAAGTTTTTTTGTTTCTTAGTTTTCCTTTGGCAGACGCCCCTTCCCCACAGAGCCGGACCTTCTCGGGTTCGCTGTGCTTGCTGTGAAACTCTCAGTCCTCAGCGCTTCCAATTGCTGTTTTCCTTGTGGGGATGGGACTAGCCGAGCCCGTCCGTCCCATACACTCCGCACCGGGAAGCACTGCGCTGGGGAGCCGGCAAAACAGCCGCGCCGGCCAAAAGAGTCGCGCTGGCGACCCGTGTGGCTCCTCTGCCGGGAATCTTCCAGTCTGTGGGCAACAAAAATTCGTTGGAAAGTGCGGCGTCCACTCGTTCTCTGCGTTTTCACTGGGAGCTACATTCCTGAGCTGTTGCTAATCGGCCATCTTGGATCTCTCGAGAGGCAAGTTTTCTGAGTGATTAGAGTCAGTAAGGCTTGGGGTCAAATCTCAACTCCCCTCCTTACCAGCTCTGTGACCTTGCACATGTCACTTCACCTCTCTGAGCCTTGCCTTCCTCTCCTGTGCAGTGAGAGCAGTAATAGCACCTATCTTTTGGCTGTGAAGAAGAAATGAGATAAAGAAGCCACCAAGCCTCGTGCCTGGGAGCAATTTGACTGTGATGCTAGGTGCCAGTCTTAGTGATGTCTGAGTGGATTCTGGAAGCTGCCTCAAGGACACACTACTGGGACACACTCACTGCCCAGCTCACCCTCAGCAGCGGCTTCCCCTGTGCACCTGTCACATGCAAGGCTTCCCACAAGGGTCTTAGGTACGTTGTCATCACTCGTCCTCAGGACAGTTCTGGAAGTGACCGGTACCTCCATTAGAGATGAAGAAACAGGCTCAGAAATGCTAAGTCACTTGCCCATGGGTCATACAACCAAAAAGTGGTAGAACCAGGACCCCAACCCAGATCAGCCCGCTTCAAAGTTCATGCCTGTCTCGTGATCCCCCATTTCAAATGTTAATAATCTTAATGCTTAGTTTTTACATTTAAAAAAGAGCCACCTATGTCATAAACATTCCTCTCGTGGCAACAAGAATTCAGGCTTTATTAGTCTCTTTTCCTGACTAAAACTCAGATTTCCCTTGGGGAAACTGTGCAGAGACACAGATGCTCTGAAATCTGCAACCTTGGAGCTGAGATCAAGTCGAGAGCTAAGAGCTTAGATTTTGGTAGAGCTTGGAAATGAAGACAGGTGAGCGTTTCCCAAGCCAGCTGTAACCTGCACCTTGTGGTTAGCTGACACTAGTTCCAAATGTTATTTGCTGCATTTAGCGAGCCTGTTTCCATTAATTAGAACATGGTGCATACCCCCCAAATCTGCCTTGTTTTCTCTCCCAGTTGCATTGGAGTCTGTGAGCTCTGAAAGGGGCTGGTAAGAAATGAGTGTAAATTTCAGATGCTTGAAGAGCCTGTGCACAAACAGATTTTTACCTGAGCTGATATCTCAGATCACAACTTTGGAAAATTGGAGTATACCTAGATTATGGTGGTGGCCAATAACTTAGTGAACACATAGTTTGTACCAGGCCATGCTTAGATGTGCCATGGCTTTAGCCCTGGCAGTCATGCAAGGAGGCTGGAATGATTGTTTTTAAGCCTGTTTTACAGATCAAGACACAGAGCCTGTATCTCTGCCTGCCTGCACCTGCTCCCAAGTGTGTGGTGTTTGTGGCAGGGCTACTTGTCTGTAACTGGCTGGGGCATGACCTTGGCAACCAGCATCAAGACCCTTCTTTCCTTCTGCTCAGGGCTACGCTGTGCCTGGGTGTTGACTCCCTGATGGAAATACTTGCAGGACAAGGCTCCATTGCACCCCTGATACTGAGTTCTCATTCTTCAGTTATACCCTCCTTGTACTTACACTTTGTTTCTTTTGGAGTCTATCCCAGTAACTTTATTTCAAATGACCTGGAATATTGCTTTTAAAAGAATAAGCCCCAAGGAGTTTATACATGCCCTGGATAATATATATTTTTTATTGTGGTAAAAAACAGTTGACATGAAATCTACACTATTAACACATTTTAAAGTGTACAGTACAGTAGTGTTAACTCTATGCACATTATTGTATATTAGATTTCTAGAACTTGTTCATTTTGCAGGACTGAAACTACACCCACCACATAGCAATGACCCATTTCTCCCTGCCCCTGGCTCCTGGGAGCCACCTTTCTACTCTCTACGTCTGTGTGTTGAGTTTGAGTCCTTTAGGTACCTCATAGAACAGGAACCATGCAGTATTTGTCCTTCGATAATTGACTTATTCATCTATGACTTTTAAAAACTTAATTCAAAAATACACAAGTAATACTGTAAAAAAATAATCTGCAACAATACAGACAAGGCCAGTGTCCATGTTGATAACCCCCTTCCAGTCTTGGTTGCTTCCGAGGGGTAACCAATCCGTTTACAGTTTAGTGTTGAACCTCGAGGAGCACTTGCTCAGGCCTCATTCTTTTTGCCTACTCGAAGAGCTCTCTGGTAAGTTAATTAGTCATTCCGCCATCAGTGGGCCTTAGGTTGCCTCCAGTTTTTCACTAGTACCTCAAGCAGTGCTGCGGGAAGCATCCTTGATTCTGCTGCATTGAACACAAACAAATATTTCTCCGGGGTCGAGGCAAAGCAGGGTAGAGTGGCCCAGAGCTTGGAGCCTGGAGCCAGCCTGCTGGGTTCAAATCCCAACTTTGCCATCTATAAAGTACCAGTTTTAAACTTAAGAGTAAATAAAGTTAAAAAATGCAGTCTCAGTTGAATAAGGGTCCCCAGTGTTGCCGGCCCCAGGGTGCTTCACCATCCCTTGCTGATCCCCACAGCCCTGCCCATACCTCTGTGAACAGTCCCTTCATGAGACCTTCTGAAGCCCTGGACGGGTACAGTGGTGTGTTAGCATAGCAGTAAGAAAAGAAGCTGCCTGGACCAGCCTAAACCACCTTTCAGGCTTTGCATGATGTTTCCCAGGCTGAGTGAAGATCTACGGCAAGTAGTGTGGGTCTGCCTCCACATTGGAAATTTAACCCTGTAAGATAGAGCTGGCAGTTGTCAGTGCCTAGTAGCATTCTTTGGGCCTGAGTGAAATGGGGTTGATGGCACCCCTAGGATTTTCTGTTGCTTGTGTTCCAGGCTCAGAATATTGAGTGTGTGTGTGGCAGGCACTTTGCATGTGCTTTTATTCTATCCATCTTATGTACTTCTTTTCAACGATCTTCAGAGGTAGCAGAATGAACATCCTTACCTGTTACATGAGGCAACTGAGGCTTAGAAAGATAGGTGACTTCCTCAAAGCCGCAAAGCCAAGAAGCTAGGATTGGACCCAGGTCTTTCCATGCCCAGAGTCTGAGCATCTCACCCCTATGCTGGGCTTAGAGAGGCCACATCTTGAGATGGGTTAATAAAAATATTTATTAAGGGAAAATGGATAAATGAATAGCTACATATTTATACAGATGAATACTCTACAGATATGAAAGTGAATTCATGTCTCCATTCTTCGATAAATCTCCAAGATTTAAGGCTAAGTGGAAGAACAAAGCAAATTATTAGCTCATACCTACAGGAGCATACGGTTTAAAACATTCAATATATTAATAATTCTAGTTGCTGTAGATAAACACATTCCTCTTTAGTCAATGCATATAATGTATGTGGACATCATAAACACCAGCATCAAGGGACTGGTCGTCTCTGGGAAGGGACAAAGGTTGAAGAGTATCTAGGGAACTTCAACTGTATCTGCATGTTTTATCTGTTAATCTAGTTGGTGGGAGATACGGGTGTTTATTTTATTATTCTCCATACTCTTTTACATATTGGAAATATTTTATATTTTCCCCCATATTTTATTTTGAAAAAGTTTAAACATGACAAAGTTAAAAGAGATGTATAGTAAGAATCCAAATACCCACCACCTAGATTCCACCATTAATATTTTACTGTTCTTGCTGTACTACATAGCTATCAATCCATCTCTTCATCCCTCAATCCATCTTATTTTTTCATGTGTTTAAAAGTAGTTTGCAGATGTATCTTCACTTCCCAATAAATAGTTCACTATGCACATTATTAGCTAGAATTTGATATTCATGTGATTTTGACTGGAATTACATTAACTATATAGATCAATTTATGGGGAATTACCATTGTAACAATGTTGGGTCTTTTGACACATGAACGTGGTATATTTCTCTATTTATTTACATCTCCTTTGATTATCTTCAGCAATGCTTTTTAGTTTTCATTGTACAGATCTTGCACATCTCTGTGAACTTTATTTCTTAGTATTTTATTTTTTAACATTATAAATTGACTTGATGATTTTATTTTCATTTAAAAATGTTTTATTGCTAGAATATAGAAATACAATTGATTTTTTTGTGTGTACTGAGGTTATATCCTGCAATCTGGCCAAATTCACTTATCTGAATCTTTATATTTAAAGTGGGCCTCTTGTAGACAGCATACCATCTTGTCTTGTATTTTTATCGATTTTGATAATCTGTGTTTTAATTTGTGTGCTTATTCCATTAATATTTAATATGTAATTTCATTAATGTGTTATTCTATTAATATTTAATATAATTACTGTATTAATATTTAATATAATTACTGTTATTAGATTTAGGGTTACCACTTTCTTATTTGTTTTCTCTTTTTCTTTGTTATTCCTCTGTTCTTCTTTTCCTGCTTTTCTGTGCATTATTTGCATACTTTTAAGAATTCTAGTTTAACTTTTATACAGGCTTTTTAGCTCCACTTTCTTGCATTATATTTTTAGTAGTTGCTTCAGGGATTACCATATACATGCTTAACTTTTCACAGTCTATTTTGAGATAGACTTTCCATAAAATGTAGATAGTAGGTCCGTTTAACCACCCCATGTCCTTGATGTTGAAGTTATTTTGTGTAATTACATAGATATATGTTAAAAACCCTAGAAAAGAATATTATAACTTTTACTTTAAATAGTTTTGTGTGTTATAAAGACATTAAGAAGAAAAAGCAATAGTAGCCTTTTGCATTTATCCAGATTTTGCCATTTCTGATGCTCTTCATTCCTTTCTGGGGAATCTAAGTTTTCATTTGTTATTTCCCTTCAGCATGTATGACTTCTCTTGGCAATTTTTTAAGTACTTATTTCCTGGCAATAACTTATTTCCTGGCGATAACTTCTTTAAGTACTTATTTCCTGGCAATAACTTCAATACTTATGTCCTGGCAAAATCATTCCAGCCTCCTTTATCTGAAAATGCTTTATTTCATTTTTATTCCAGAAGAATTTTTTTTTTTTTTGCTATTTGTAGAGTTCTGCATTGGCAGTTTTTTTCTTTCAGCACTTTAAAGATATTGTTCGACTTGATTTGAAAAATTATATTATAGTTGTACATATTTTTGGGCACATGTGATATTTTGATACATGTATACAATGTGTAATTGTCAAATCAGGGTAATTGGCATATCCATCACCTCAAACATTAATCTTTTCTTTGTGTTGGAAACATTATAATTCTTCTCTTTTAGCTATTTTGAAATATACGATAAATTATTGTTAACTATAATTTCCTATACTGCACTATTGAATACTAGAATATTTTCCTTCCATCTAGTGTATTTTTGTACCCGTTAATCAACATCTCATCCCTCTCCTTCCCACCTCCCTTCCCAGCCTTGAGTAACCTTCATTCTACTCTCTACCTCCAAGAGGCCCACTTTTTATTTAAGCTCTCATATGTTAGTGAGAACATGAGCTAATTGTCTTTCTGTGCCTGGGTTATTTAACACTTAACACAATAGCTTCCAGTTCCACCCATGTTGCTGCAAATGACAGGATTTCATTCTTTTTATGGCTGAATAATATTGCAGTGTGTGTGTGTGTGTGTGTGTGTGTGTGTGTGTGTGTGTATGTGTGTTTGTGTGTATACACAGCACATTTTCTTTATTCATTCACCCGTTGATGGACACTTAGATTCCATATCATGGCTACTGTGAATAGTGCTGTAGTAAACATCGGAGTGCAGTTATCTCTTTGATAGGTGATTACCCACCAACAATGTACAAGAGTTCCTCTTTCTCAGCATCCTTACCAGCATTTTTTTTTTGTCTTCTTGATGATGCCATTTTAACTGGGGTGAGATGGCAAGATGTGGTTTTGATTCCACTTACTTTTAACCTCCATAATTTCTAATAAGAAGTCACCCATTAATTGAATCATTCATCTGTAGGTAATGTGTTGCTTTTCTTTTGCTGCTTTCAAGATTTGCTCATCTTCTTTGCCTTTTAACTGTTTGACTACAATGTGCAGAGGCATGGCCTTTTAAATGTTTATCCTGCCTTGGATTTGTTGTGTAGTTAAATTTGTACATTTATGTCTTTTATCAAATTTGGGAGAGTTTCAGTCATTATTTATTGAAATATTCATTTCTGCCTTATTTTCTTACTCCTCTGCATCTGGAATGTCAATTACATATATATTAGACTGTTATCATCTAACAGTTCTCTGAGTCTCTGTTCATTTCTTTCAGTCTTTTTATCTCACTCATTTTACATGGACTAATTCTATTCATTTATCTTCAAATTCACTGATTCCTTCTCCTGTCATCTTTATATGCGTATTAAGTTCACCCAGTGCAATTTTACTTTTAGCTATTGTAGTTTTCAATCTAGACCTTTCCGTTTTGTTCTTTTATTATCACTTCTATTTATTTGCTGAGTTTTCATGGCTTTTTATTCATTAAGAGCATATTTTCTTTTACATCACTGATGACGATTATAATTAACAACTTTAAAATGCTTTTCTGATAATTTCAACATCTGGGTCATCCTCAGGTTGGTTTCAGTTGATTGCTTTTTCATTCCTGAATGGATCTCATTTTTAAAAATCTTCATATTTTGGACGATTTTTTATTGTATCTCAAATATTATGAATATTAAGTTGTGAAGACTCTGGATTCTTATTTTTGGTTTTCCAGTGAATGTTGTTTCTCTTGTTTCAGCAGGCAGTTAATTTTGTGATACTCAAACTGCAAATCTCTTTCTTGCATCATAGGTATAATCTCAGTACAGATCTTTTGTCTTTAGCTGATGTGCTTTGCCACTGATCTGCATATGCAAGATTCAAGATTCAACCAGAGATATTGACAGGTAGCATTTGAGCATTTTATCTCTTTCCCATGATTCTCTTATCTCTCTTTAGCTGCCATCTTGGACTCAGTCCTGTGGTTCCCTACCCCCCAACTCCAACTGCATTTTTTCCCCATGGTTGATGCTCTCCCAGCACCCTACAACAATAACTGCATTATTCTCCAGGCTAAATGTCACAAAAACGGGAGAAATTCTTCCTTAGAGTGGGTCTTCAGTTATGGACTCCCCTCCATGATCTGCCTGTTTCTGTTTACTCTCTAGTGCCTTTGGATAGCTACTTTAAAAATTATGTCTAGAGTTTACATAGAACCAACTCAAGTATCTCACTCAATCATTACCAGAAGTAGATTTAGTTTATTTATATTTAACGTAATTATTAATGTGGTTGGATTTAGGTCTTCTATTTGTTTTTTATTTTTCTCATCTTAGTTTTGTTCCTCTATTCCTTCTTTCTTGAGTAATTTCTTGTGTTAATCAAGTGTTAGTTTTTGATTTTAATTAATCTGTTGGATTTTGAGCTATATCTGTTTGCATGTTTAAGTGATCGCTCTAGGGATCATAATATATATCTTTAACGTTATCATCATCTAATTAGATTGTCATTTTATTTCTCTAGGTAAATATAGTTACTTTACCACAGTATAGTTCCATTCTCCCCATCTTAGTGCTATTGTCATATTTGATATCTATATGTATTTCGTTTGGGCACTTTTAAGATGACAGGTATTTTGCAGACTGTCTCTTAATTCGGATTTGTCTGCTGTATTCTCATGATCAGATTCACATTATGCATCTGTTGCATGAATGCCACAGAAATGATGCTGTGTTCTCATTGCATCCTAGTAGGTGGTGCATGATTTTAATTTCTCATTACTGTTGATGTTCACTTTAATTATATAATTAAGGTGGTATCTACCAGTATTTTCAACTGCAGAGTTGCTGTTTTTCTCTTTGCAGTTAACAAAAATTTTGTGGGGTGTCACTATGTGACATTGTATACACATTCCATTCCTCATCAAAATTTTTATTTATTGATTGGTTAATTTACAATTGTATGGAGTAATGATTTGCTTTTATTGCATGGATTTTCCCAGTGGGAGGCAGCAGTGGAAGACTGTAGGATGGGAAAGGGTAGAGAAAGTAGAAGATTTCCCTCTTGCTCTGCTTCCTGATATATCTTTGTCAGAGGCTGCACATCCTCCATGGCTTTGCTCCTGTAGGACACATGCTCCTCAGGAGTAGACCCTGCCAGGAATTTAGCTCCCCACTGGATGGTTCTAGTTCCTTGGCTTTTAGGTAACAACATTTCTTCCTTGTGTCTTGCTTGGCAATACAATTTTAGGTGTGTTTGGCAGTTTGATAATAATGACTGAAGCCTTGGGAAAGGATGAGATTTTTTTTCAGTAAAAATTATGAGAAGAAAAAAGAGCTTATAAATGAATCCTGAAGAAAACCAACATTTGATAGGTTGATAAATGGCAAAGATGAGACCTCAAAACACCAGCCAGACAAGTGGAGAAACCAAGAGAATATGACATCACACGAGCCAATGGAAGAGACTGAAAACCACAGAAAGTCAACAAAGTTGAATGCTGCTGAGAGATGAGGCAGGAGAAATGAAAATTATTCTTTGCATTTTTATCTATGGAGGTCATTGGTAACTTCAATAGATATTTAATGGGCCGGGCATGGTGGCTTATGCCAGTAATCCCAGAACTTTGGGAGGCCAACGTGGGTGGATCACCTGAGGTCAGGAGTTCGAGACTAGCCTGGCCAACATGGTGAAACCCCATTTCTACTAAAAATACAAAAATTAGCCAGGTGTGGTGGTGTGTGCCTGTAGTTCCAGCTACTCAGGAGGCTGAGGCAGGAGATTCACTTGAACCGGGGAGGTTGAGGTTGCAGTGAGTTGAGATTGCACCACCGCACTCCAGCCTGGGTGACAAAGTAAGACTCCATCTCAAAAAAAAAAAAAAAAGATATTTAATGAATTCCTGGGAATAAAAGCCAGACTCGAGGGGCTTGGGGGTGAGTGATCTGTGAAGTTGATCCCTGTTGGGGCATAAGACCAGCTGCATGTGGTAGGAACCCCAAAGGACACTGAGGTCACCAAGACAGGCATCTGTTTAAGGACAAGCGGGAATCTCCACAGGTAGGTGCTGGTTTGGTGGATCAAGAATGTTACAGCATCAAGGATTTTATGATTATCTTGTTCTTTCCCTCATTGTCACAAGATAGCTGCTGCAGTTGTAGTCATCACATCTGTATTTCACTCAGAAGGGAGAGAGGAGAGAGAGGGGCAAAACACCATGTATGTACGAGTCTGCCCTTGAAAGATCATTTCTGGAATTGTCAACAAACATCTTTTGACTATTGCTCAATGGTCAGAACTGTTTTCACAATCAAGCCCATCCTGTAGTGAAGCAGGGAATTGTAGGTATTTAACCGGGCATATGGGCAGTTCCTCCTCCCCCATATCAGGGTATTCCTTCTTTCTTTTTAAAATAGATATAGGGGTCTTGCTCTGTCACCCAGGCTGGTCTCTAAATTCTGGACTCAAGCGATCCTCCCACCTCAGCCTCACAAAGTGCTGGCATTATAGGCATGGGCCACTGCATCTGGCCTATATCAGGGTTTTCTTGATAGGGAAGAAATGGGTAATGGATATTGGATGAGTAATTAGCATCGTCTGACACACACGACTCAATGGAAACAGGAAAGACCATGTCTTTCCACATCATTCCCACGTTTGATTGGTGTATTAGCGTTCTCCAGAGGGACTGAACTAATAGGATATATATGTATATATGAAAGGGAGTTATATTAAGGAGGTTTGACTCGGGTGATCTAAGGGTGAAGTCCCACCATAGGCCCTCTGCAAGCTGAGGAGTAAGGAAGCCAGCAGTGGCTTAGTCTGAGTCCCAGAACCTCAAAAGCAGGGAGGCTGACAGTGCAGCCCTGTCTGTGGCCAAAGGCCTGAGAGCTCCTGGCAAATCACTGGTGTAAGTCCAAGAGTCCAAAAGCCAAAAAACCTGGAGTCTGATGTTCGAGGGCAGGAAGCATCCAGCACAGGAGAAAGATGAAGACCAGAAGCCTCGGCAAGTCAGCTTCTTCCACCTCCTGCCTGCTTTTTCTAGCCACTCTGGCAGCCGATTGGATGGTGCCCACCCACGTTGAGGGTGAGTCTTTCTGAGTCTGTTGACTCTCGGTCAAATGTTAATCTCTTCTGGCAACAACCAGATACATCCAGAAACAATACTTTGCATCCTTCAATCAAGTTGACCCTTGCTATTAACCATCACAGCTGGGAAGAGACAGGGAGGAAGGAGGGCATAGTAGGGACCTGGGGAGTCAGGGGATTCTTTTCCCTAAAGCCGAGAGAAGTGTTTACATGTTTAAGTTGTAAAGTGATGCTCAGAGTCCAAGTGGCAACAAGGGGCTGTTTTCCAGGGGCCTGAAAATGCTCCTCTGTGTACCTTGTGGGTTTCCAAGACACAATTATGCAACCACCTTCCTTTTTACCACCCATTTTAGAATAACAGAGAATTTTATTTAAAAGAAAAATATGTAATTGTGTGCACAGTAGATCTGCTGTGTGTCAGTAGTTTATGTGGAGCTAGTTCAGTTTGTCTGGTCAACATTTTGCCTTCCAATGACTTAAGCAGTAAACAATTATAGGGAAATTCAAAGGGAACAGTATTAGTACTAATGAAAGATGCAAGCTGCAGTTTATGATCTGTTCATCCTCACCAGTGGGGTATTGTTTGGTAAGAATTTCATCAGATTTTATTTTAATACAATAGAAGCATAGCATACCATTTCTCTCTCGGTTAGTTCGATTAAAAATATGGCTTCTACCTCCACTATGTTTAAACTGACTATCACTCATTTCAGTTAGACAGAATATTTCTGACAAAAATCACTTAAAACCAGGAAAGAAGCTAATGTATTATGTCATCTATAATTTTAAGTTTAGATATAATTTTTAATTGGATTTCTTCCTGTCTGTATGGTCTAAATCCACAAAACTTTTTGCAACAAATTTAACATGTACTTCTCTTTGGTTTCGAGAACTTTATTCAAACTTGTGATCTAGCATTTATCCCAGTATATTTTAGTTAAGTGAATTTGTGTCAGTCTCTTTGATAATGAGCTTCATATAGACAGGGATTGCTGACTTGGCAGAGCCTGTGTCCCCGGCTAGAACTGGCAGTTTGCTAGAGCTCATAAAGTATCCCTTGAGTGGAATTAAACCTGAAATTCAGAATTAGCACACTTGCCACTTACCTCCAGGATCCCCAAGTAGTGATTCTTCTTCACTTACGGCAATGCAGTTGCATCTGCTACTTAGTAACTATATTGGTGGTTTCCCTCTCAATGGGAAATCAAAACCTTTTCCAGTTCTTATGCCCTGCTGGGTTTAGCCAAAGGAGCTCTTTGCCTGCCCCTGGGGTTGCAGTGTCAGGATCAATGTTAAGAGATGTTTTTTCCAGTGGAAAGAAGTAGAAGTAAGGACACCCATTTTGCACTAGTTAGGATTGCCATTGGTGATACTTTGCACAAAGTATTTGAAATTCTGTTTGGGTTGGAAGTAGAAAGGCAGCTGAGAAGTAAAAAGTTCCTTTTTCTGCTACAAATGTTCAGTGGTCTTGAGTGTGACCAAAGGACACAGGGCATAAGAGGAATGAAATGAGTAAAAGGCCAGGCTTTTAAAGATGTTCATGACGTGCCGCCCACCTCTCCGATGTCATCTCCGACAGCATTCTGGCCGCACACGCCATCTTTTCTAGGCTCCTGGAACCCACCAAGCTCACTCCAGTCTCAGGGCATTTTCTTTGTGTCCTTTCCCTGGAGTGCGCTTCCCTTATATGCCTGCAGGGCTGGTCTCTGCTTGCCATTCACGGCTCACCTCGGATGTCTCCTTTTCCCCGACCATCCCTACGTGGTCCTCTATCGCAATCCAGGCCCCACAATCCAGCCGATTTTCTTCAAAGCACTCATCACCACCTGAAATAAACTAAGTTGTTTACTTGTTCATTTATTTGCCGTCTGTTTCCCTCACATTAGAAGGTCAGCTCCATGCAGGCAGGGACATGTATCCCTAGTGCTAAGAACTATATCCGGCTTGTAGCTGGGACTCAGCAAATGGGAACCACAGCCTTCACATCTTGGATTCAGCCGTTCACTCATGTGGCTTGGTGCCTGCCATGGGCTGAATTGTGTCCCCTCAAAGTTCCTATGTTGAAGCCCTAACCCCCAGGACCTCAGAATGTAACTGCATTTGGATATAGGGGCTTTAAAGAGGTAAACAAGTTAAAATGAGGTCATCAGGGTGGGCCTTAATCTGATTCCTTATAAGAAAAGGGAGGTATGTGAAGACACAGGAAGAAGATGATCATCTGCAAGCCAAGGAGAGAGGTCTCAGAAGAAACCAACCCCACAGACACCTTGATCTTGGACTTTTGGCTTCCAGAACTGTGAGAAAGTAAAATTTTTGTTGTTTTACACCCCACCCCCCAAGTCTGTGGTACTGTGTATGGCAGCCCTAGCTTCCTTTAGCTTCCATTACAAGGTACCATGGTAATGCCCTGCAATAGAAAGTAATGAAATAGCCTTTAAAGCCATCAGCTATTAATCCAGAAGTTTCTTAATGTCCCTTATCCTTGTCCCCTCCCCTTTTTAACCCGTGTCTTCTGTTTCATTATCAATTTGAGTCTTTTAAGAGCACAAGTTGTTTTTTGTTTTGCTTTGTTTTGAAACAGGGTCTCTCTGTCACCCAGGCTGGAGTGCAGTGGCATGATCTTGGCTCACTGCATCCTCCGCCTCCCAGGTTCAAGTGATTCTTATGCCTCAGCCTCCCAGGTAGCTGGGATTACAGGCATGCACCACCAAGCCTGGCTAATTTTTCTATTTTTAGTAGAGACGGGGTTTCGCCATGTTAGCCAGACTGGTTTTGTACTCCTGACCTCAAGTGATTTGCCCGCCTCAGCCTCCCAAAGTGCTGGGATCACAGGTGTGAGCCACCACACCCCACCAAGAGCACAGGATTTTACTTTTGGAATGAATGTGTTTGTTGGTGCCACTGCTTGGCAGATGAGTGATGCACAAGAATCTTCTCGCATTTTAGATTTCCTCTTTAGGGATGTTCCTTTGGGGTTGAAGCTATGGAGAACATTGTTAGCACAAAAGAAAGGGTTATTACCAAGACCCCTGACTCTCTGAAGTTCTCTCTCTGGAGGCTCGTTCTTAGAATGGAGATGACTTTCCATTTAAATCCTGGATTCTCATGGGAGTCTGTATGCTGCAGGCCTCAACTTGGCTCACCCACAAACATGTTTTTTCCCTTATTTAGATATAGAAAGTGGCTGATTTTAACTAGTAATTGGACAGTCCCTTGAGTCCTAGATGTCTCCTGCCAAGGTTCAACTTGAAACGGTGCAGCTTGCAGAGGGAGATTTCTTAAGGGTTTCTCTGGGAGTTCCAGCCAAGTCTTCCCAGTGCAGGTTTCCTTGCAAAGATCCCTCCTGCCCCACCCACTTCTCTGTCTTTCTTGCCTAAACTTACTTCTGCTTGGCAACCTTGTATGTTGATCAGCTTCTATCCCTTGGTGCTTACCAGCTAATTGCAATTATGTGCTGTTAGAGGAATGGATGGAAAAAAGAGACCATTTGTGGCTCGAATGAGAAATGAGAAGGAGTGGATGTTTCCAATGCTCCATACAGAAAAAAAAAAAACCCTCAATTTTGGTGGCTTCATGTTGCAGAAAAATGTTGAGAGTTAAATTTCATTTTGTAGCTGAGCTGGATTGCACAGCTGAAATCCATAAGATCAGATATAACATTTCCATCACTGAGCAGGTTAATAAAGCCCCTAATAGGATTTGCTGACCATAAGAACTGCAGACCAAGATGCAGAAAGGTTTTATTTATTTGCCATCTGTATGTAAATTTTGCTGTTATGGAAATTATGTCAGAAATTGTACTGCAACTGGATAGCATACAATGTGCTGTAATGTTTGAGCTCAGATACAAAAAACAGCCAACCCTTTCTGTGTGTGTATGTATATGAATAAATCCAGCTCACTGTTGCTGCCTTTAAGAAACTCAATCTCGGACTCAGAATCTAACCTGTGATCAAGGTGGATGGACTCATTTGAATATGCAACAGTCTCTAAAGACTCAGGAGATGGAGGCTGAGTTTTCAAGGGAAAAGAAGTGCCCACACCTTGCCTTTTCATTAGCTGCTTTCAGGATTTAGTGCCAATCTGTCCTTTGGTGACTCCCCAGGTGACTACAAAGAGGTACATTTCCTTGCTAAAGGACAAACATTTGTGGAGTTACGTATACCTAGTCATGGAGTGGAGGAACACCTGTCTTTGCTTTTCATCTTGAAAGAAATGAAACCAACATGAAAAAGTTACATCAGGACTCAGATGTGTGATGTCAGCTACGTTGTGTAATTAGTGAGTGTCCCGGATGGGTGAGCAAGTGGCTTATTCTGTGGCTGGTGGCTGCCGGCTGTCTTTGAGGTGCACACATCACACTCTGTTACACCTAGGTAGAAAGTTTGACTTATCACGGCTGTGTGTTTCCATAGTAACATGATTGGAGTTCAGAGAACGTGGTAGATGTGCCTTGGTGAGACCTGCACATGAGCTAAATCACCTTCTATGTTCCTGTGAATTCTTAATTTTGTTATTTCATCTTTTCTCAAAAAGTTACCAGGTTCTGGAATGACTTTTGACTTCAAGTCATCTTAGAGGCCACCTAAAATCAGTCTGCACTCACACTTTGGGAACCACCAGGGAAGGGGAAAACTGATTTCAGGTGATAACTCAGGTGACTATAGGCTTTCCGGTTCCACATACTCATGGTGCTGAGGTAACACTGAATCACCTGGTGAGAGGTGATTCCTTCTGCATCCTCTTTGTGTCTTGGTTAAGTCAAGGAGGTAGTGTCTGTCTGAGGCTCCAGTCTCTTGCACCCCCCTAACCACTTGCTAATCTCCTTGTCTGATGGCTTGTTTTTGCCCACATCCCAGGCTGGGAGGCTTTGGCAGGCTGCAGTGTCTGGCTAGAATTCAATAACATTTTTTTAATTGTACTTATTTTAGGGTTTTCTTCTCTTTATGGAAATTGATATTGCTTTTTCTTCCACTTTAAGTGCTGATATATTGCTTCCTCCCCAGATAAATTTGTGTAAGCCCAGAGAACAGACTAAAAAGAAAATATTAAGTAATAATACAGATGGTACCCAGGCTAAAGCCAAATAGGGTGGCAGGACATGGGATGCCTGAGGACTGGGAACGTTGGTCGACAGCAGGTACCCCCCTAAGTGAGGCAGGAGACCTGCCCCAGTAGAGGCTGCATGTGGCCCATTTACACGCCTCTGGTGGCCAGCTGCCTGGGCTAGGGGCTATTTAAACTCTTCCTGTCCTTGTTTCCTCATCTCAGAATGGGATAGCATCACTGCCCCACTTCCTGGAGGGACATGTGGTGAGTCTAGAGGGAGTTTCCTGCAGGGGTGAAGCTCCCGGGTTGAGAGAGGGATGCAAAGAGAGCAAATTTATCCCCTGCCCCTTATGAGGGCTGAGGCCCCCCTGTGAAGCCCACTGTCTAAGGGGGAGCCAAGTGCACCAGGCAGGGACCCTAGGATTCTGTGGCCGTAGCACAGTCTCTGGCACCTCAGCTGATGCCCCCAGGCACATCGCATGATCTGAAAGCAGATCAATGTGAAATAAATGCCTGTTCTAGTGTGGGGAGCAGGGAAGAAAACTGACTGGCTTTCCAGGTCATCCTGAACCCTCCCGTGGTTTCTCCAAGAACACTCTGGGACCACTGGCAGCGGGATCCCTTATGGGGAGAGGGCAGGCTGGTAAAATGCAGATCTCTTGGCTGTATCCAGACCCACTCAGTGAGGCTCGCTGAGAATGGTGCCAGCAGCCTGCGATTCCCCAGTGCTGCTGCCACTCAGGTCTGCAAGCTGCTCTCTGTGTGCCGCCTCCAAGGCATGGAACGCCTGCGCAGGTGGGTAGTGGGGAACGTGGTCACTGAGGGCTGATTTACTTCAATTGATGCGGAACTGCTCCTACAGGATTGAAAAGGAGAGAGTTCCCAGAGCTGGGCTGGGAAAGCATGGACTTATCCTGCTTAACCCCACCCCCCCCCAAAATAAAGACAAAAAATGGATATTCTCCTTGGCCCTCCTGAAGAAGCACAGCCCTGCTAACACCTTGATTTTAGCCCATCTTGGATTTTTGAACTGCAGAATGATAAGACAATATATCTATGCTACTCAGTTTGTGGTGGTTTGTTACAGCAGCAATTGGAAATTACTAGAGGAGCCCCTTGACCAGTTAACCCAGAAAGTAGCTGGACGGCTTTGCCAGTGAGCAGAGCCCATCATGAAAGGGAGGCGGACTGAAAGTGCATGTGATCACCAGAATATTACATACCCTGTGGAGTAAATGCTCCTGGCTCCAGGGCTGAGATTTTACATCGTGCATGAAGCAAGGCCAAGGAGGAGCTGAGCCAAGGGAAGACCCAGAGGGGAAGCCACATCAGACGGCAGGGAGCTTTGGGTTGTGGGCTGGACTGCAGAGAAGGTGGAGGCAAAGGAGAGGTGGAGTAGCAAGGCTCTGAGAACAGAGTGAGGTTGGGTGGTTAGTTTCGGAATTTCTAAATCTTGGACACTTTTCATGTGTGTTCAGTGCCTTGATGCCCCCTGCTATAAAATGGGGGTAATGATGTCCCTACTTTAGAGTGCTGTTGTGAGGAATACATGAGTTAATATGTGTTAATATGTGTAAATAGCTCAGAACAGGGCCTGGCTCAGGGATCTAATTATGATGATTTTCCATGTTATAATTTTTATTCTGCTATATAGGCCCGATCTCTCTCATGGGACATCTGGATATTTTTAAAGAATCCTCTTTGAGTTGGACAGATCCCTTAGGGAAGTGGAATGAATCATTTTCTTTAAAGAGAATCTCTTTCTAGAGCCTGTAACTCTGGCTGCTTGCTATGGGTCCAATTAATAGCTATTCATGGAGCACTCACCCAGCTGCTGAGATTGAGGAGACACTAAGGTGACTTGCATGGGACCTTTCTCACAAAGATCTTAAGTGCTTTTGGGGATGCAGGGTACAAATACAGTCAGACAAACTCATGTGATCTGGGTTTCAGGAATGTTTGAAAGGCAGGTATTTAGGGAGGCCGGACAAGGGGAGGTTTCACGTGATCTTGGCTGTTAGCGGTTGGTTAAATGAGGGTATGGGAATGGGAAGGGAGAAGGCATCCTCACTCTGTAGAGATGGTGCCACTGAGTTTGGAGTGATGGCTGCCCGGCTGGGAGGGATGCTGGTGTTGCAATCAGGAGGCGGATGAGACCTCTACGTTGAAATACCTGCAGTTATGGGGTGGATCTCTTCCTTCAGCTTGTCACTAATTTCAGGATGCTGTGTGGTATTGTGGAAAAACCATGGACAAGAAATCCAGGAAGACTGGTTCAGATCCCTATTCTGCCATGGACCAGCCGTGAGATGATATCAGTTGGAGTGCATTTGACTGTAGGTGCCGTCAAATCCAGTGACAGTGCCTCAATCAAGCAGGGCCTTAGTTTTCTCCTATAAGAAGAATCCACAAGTAAATAGTCAAGGGTGGAGGTAGATGCTCTCTGGGGCATCAAAGACTCAGGCTCCACCTGGCTTCATCTTTAGCTTGTGGTTTTTATCCTCATGGCTGCCACACCTCTAGGAATCATGTCTGGGTTCCAAGAAGGAAGGTGGCATCAGGGTGAGGGAAATAGACACGCACAGCCGCATGTGTCCTTTGCTGTAAGAAACACTTCGTTTCCTAGAGCTCCCACCCAGGAGCTACCCACTTGCATTTCATTGGCCAAGACAGTGCCATTGTCACTTCTAGCTGCAAGGGAGTCTTTGGAGGTGACTCCAAAGTGGTCATTTCTGTTCCCCACACAATCAAGTTTATAGGTCAATAAGATAAAAGGAGTAAGCTGACAATGGCCAAAGAGTAGTGTATGCTGCTGCTGGCTTTCACTGAATCGTTAACGTCTCTGAGTCTCATGTACTTGTATGGGGAGAAGGACACTAGAACGGCCTGTTGGTGTTGTTGGGGGTTTGAGTGAGGTCTCGTGCCTACAGCCCCCACCCTCTCAGTCTCCAGCACCTGGTGGACTCTCTACAAAGCACCCATCACTGCCTTGCCTATCCTGGGAAGAATGCAGCAGGTTGAAATGTGGATCTGCCTACCAAGCCTTCATTTTCAGGGTAAGGATCTCCCTACTGAGAATTTAATTGGAGCTTCCCTCCCTGTGGTAGCCAGAATAATAATGCTCCAGAGATGTTCAAGTCTTAATCCCCAGAACTTGTGAATATGTTGTGCTACATAGCAAGGGGGAATTGAGGTTGAAGATGGAATGTAGGCTTAATCAGCTGAAATAAGGAGGGCATCCTGGGTTATCCAGGTGTAATCAGTGTAACCACAGGATCTTCAATGGGATGAAGGAAGCAGAAGTTCAGAGTCAAAGAGAGAGAGCTGAATTCTTCAGTGCTGGCTTTGAAGATGCGGGAAGGGGCCACAAGAAAAAACAGCCAACAAACAAACAACAGCAGACTCCAGAAGAAACAAACAAAACCCCTCAAAATAAACAAAGACAAAAAAAATGGATATTCTCTTTGGCCCTCCTGAAGAAGCACAGCCCTGCTAACACCTTGATTTTAGCCCATCTTGGATTTTTGAACTGTAGAATGATAAGACAATATATCTATGCTACTCAGTTTGTGGTGATTTGTTATAGCAGCAATTGGAAATTACTAGAGGAGTCCCTTGACCAGTTAACCCAGAAAGTAGCTGGACGGCTTTGCCAGTGAGCAGAGCCCATCATGAAAGGGAGGCAGACTGAAAGTGCGTGTGATCACCAGAATATTACATACCCTGTGGAGTAAACGCTTCTGGCTCCAGGGCTGAGATTTTACATCGTGAATGAAGCAAGAACATTTCCAGGTGTTGCCAGTACAGGTAGAGGGGTGTGGAATTGAGAGTTCTGAGAGATGAGGGTTTTTCAGATCACAACATTACATTCAAGGTGGAGCTTTGAACTTCTGTTTTGTTCCCATCTCTCTGATTGAGGATTTACTTCAACTTGGAAAAGAGAGAATGCTGTGGTGCAGGAAAGAAATGGAGCTGAGGATGGGTGCATTCATTTCCCAGGGCTTCCATGACAAATTACCACAAACTTGATGGCTTAAAATTACAGGACTTTGTTCTCTCACAGTTTTGGAGACCAGAAGTGTGAAATCAAGGTGTGGGCAGGGTAGGTTCCTTCTGAGGTTCTGAGGGAGAATCTGTCCTGTGTCTCTCTCCTAGCTTCTGGTGGTGGCTGGCAATTCCTGGCGCTCCTTGGCTTGTGGTCACATTAGTCCAGTCTCTGCCTCTGTCTTCATATTGTCTTTCCTTCTGTGTGTCTCTTATAAGTATACTGGCCATTTGATTTGGGGCCCACTGTAACCCAGGGTGATTTCATCTTGAGATAGGTACCTTGCTTACATGCACAAATAAGTTCATATTCATAGATTCTGGATGGACATATCTTTTGGGGGCCATCATTCAGCCCACTGGAATGAGCATGATGAGTGCATCCTTCCAGGCTCAGATGAGTCTTCTCCCAGGACACTGAGGACTTTATGGATAGATTCTAAGCATGTCATTGGTGTGGGGCACATGCTGGTGCCCGGTGATCCCAAGCACGTGATTGGAGCACGTCGTATGCTGGTACTTGGTTCTCACTGTTAGATCCACTAGTTTCTCTTCCTTTTCCCAGGAGGCTGCCCCTGCAGGTGGTGGTTTCCAGTTACCCTCAGTTGGCTTCAGCTCATGAAAGGCACTGGTAAAAGATTGGAAGCAAGAGGAAGGCTGCCCTCCCGCCCGTGGCATCCATCATAGCAGCCACATTTCTCCTGCTTAATGAGTCCTCTGTGGTTTTATTGTCCTTTGTATGACCATGGTCCCTAGTTCTGAAAACATTACTTCCTTCTTTCCTTCTGTCTTAGAGGTGCTAACAGCTTCCTGCTATGCTAATCTCAGTTGGGCTTCCCAGATGCCCATGAATGTGCACCCTCTTCCTTGGATTAATTTTCCTGTTTTAAATGCTCAGAGTTCTTTCTGTCCTTCTGTTCAGATTCTTAATGGTACAAAAGATATGGAGAGAGAAAGGAAGACACTGAATTTGTGTTAGCCTTGCTACTAAGCACACTGTGTGTGTACAACCAGCCTTAATCCCATCCCAGCTCTGTGGAGTTACAGGCAGGGTGATTTTTAGCCCTTGTGGTTGAGAGATTGAGGGTTCAATATTCCACACACCTTTCAACCTGCTGGAGGTCCAAGACCCCACTCTCTCA
This sequence comes from Cheracebus regulus, assembly GCA_963574635.1. NCBI lineage: Eukaryota > Metazoa > Chordata > Mammalia > Primates > Pitheciidae > Cheracebus > Cheracebus regulus. The sequence continues at coordinate 59,371 of CAUYQU010028923.1, read as the reverse complement.
TAGACATCACATGCTGTACAAGTGCATACAAGCTGTGCATGTAGACATAAAGCAGGCCCTGACCAGGACCTCAGCCCAGGTAGTTAATCTGGAAGATGACACCAGAAAGTGGAAGTGAGAGGATGGGGAAAGTGAGACCAAAGAGGAAGACAAACAGTCCCTGGGACATCATTCCACTGGGGTGCTCTCTTGGAACTGTGTACAGCGACCCTCAGAATTGTCCCACAGGAAAATGAGGAGGCTGGAGAGTTTATCTATTGGCCTCCACTCCAACTGGTTGACGGTTGATTTGGGGCGGTAACTTGGAGAAAACAGTAGAGAAATCAAGGCTGCCTTAGTGATAGCTCCTAGCTGAGGGACATGGAACTGTCCACTCCAGTGGTCCTGAAACCAGGTGAACTGAAGGGCGGCAGAGCAGTGCTTCACATGTGTCTGCTACTGCATGTGTGTGAATGTATGTATGTGTGTGAATAGGCATATGTGTATGCATATGTATGTGAGTGTATGTACATGTATGTGCGTTCACATAAATCAGGGACTGAATGGGGGCAGAGATGAGGGTCCCTCCTGCTGGCCGATCCACAGGTGATGTGCATCTGTTACTGGAGAAGATACTTGGTGGATGCCAATGTGCTAATAGGAAATGCAGTTCTATGGGTGCCAGGTACACATGCTGTTTGGTGCCAGCTGAAGTGGAAGTTTGGAGGTGGGGTCTGGTGCTTCTGATCAGATGTTCTCTGTTGAGGTCCTGCCAATTACTTTCCCTGAATCCTGGCCCATTTCTGGGCTTGTGTTTCTAGGCCTCTCCTTCCTATTCTATGAGATGCCGAACACCCCTTTTAGAAATTTTCTCATAAGCTGGCCATAAAGGATTTCTGTTGTTTGTTTGCAAGCAAAGAACTCTATCTTACATTCTCCCTTGAGTGTTTGGCTTTTTAGATTATTATCACATGATTTTATATCCAACATAAGTAATTTCCATGGCACACTCCACTCAGTGTCTTCAGGCTCCTAAAACACAGACAAAAGTAGGATATGGTTCATCTTTTATTCAGAGGTAAAGTGATTTCTCAGTGTAGTCTTTGTGATATCTCCATTTTTCCAGTAAGGGTCATGCAGTTTCATCTTTTCCATTCCAAGAGATGGGCCTAGGATATATAATGATGATTCTGAACAGGATGTTTGGTGTAAGAACATAAAGAAGGCATATTCTTACTGCCTTCTTAAGGGGCAGTGACAAGAGATGACGGAAAGAGGAGAATTATGGAGTTGGATATCTGAGCCTGGTTCTGACTCTTTATGACTTTGCTTGAGCCACTCCACTTCTCTGAGCCTCAGTTTCTTGATGACAAAACCATTAGACAAACTGAGATGTAAACCAGAAACAGAGGCCTTCGGAAAAGTTTCAAAGTCCGCAAAAGATGGGTGGTTTGATTGCTGTAATAATTTGATGCCAGGAAATTACGTTAAACTCAGTTCAATAACATTGTTCTTGAAATGTGTTTTAGGGTTTAACCACTCATTGAATTATTCCAGATCAGTCTAACTTTGTAAAGTTGTGGGTGTTTTCCTTCTTAAAAATCTGTTTTCTTTGCTTGAAAATGCTTTTTGTCTATGACTTTCCATTCTTGGTCATTGTGAATTGCTAGTGGTAGAGACATAGGAGACACAGATAGGTTAAGGCAGGGGCTATGTGTTCCACAGAAGAGTGTTTTTTTTGACAACTGCAGAGAGAGTTCTTTCTTAGCAGTTTGATTCCTCCTCCAGATATGTTTTCTTCTTTCATCTGAGCTGTTGAGCAAACCCAACCTGGAGTGGATTTCTCAGACTATGGTACCAGCTGCTGTCATCTTAGCTGAATTGAGCTGGACGGTGAGACGGCCTCTTGTTGCAGAGAATTGCCTCTTTGATTTGTTGCTCAAAGACCCCCAGGGTGCAGCTGCAGGATTGCAGTAGAGTGTGAGGCTGACTGTGGAAGTCAGTGACAGCTCCAGCCATCTCTGAAGCTGGAGTTATTCATGGACCACCTTTGTGGTTTTTGCCCATACCCACATACCACCCAAACTATTTCCCCTTTACTATTTTTATTTTGATTGATACACAGTTTTTGTCAATAAGTTTATTGTAAAAGAAAAATTTCTATCACTCACTAAGGTGGAAAATCAATCTCTTGATTTTCTAGTTTTATTTTTTCCTAGTATACATTAAAATAAATGCATAGCTATTACAGTAGTGAGTTTACCATTTGAAGTCATCTTACCTTGGCAATGCCTGACTTCAGGGACTGGAAAATTGCCATTCTCTCTCTTCCATCAGATCTCATTATTTCTTCCACGTGTATGCATCACCATTACTACTGTTCAGTTCATATTTTCTTTAAATCAGTGCATATTTTTACAAAGGCAAGTTTACCTAAAACAGAAACTTTGTTTCTCTTTTGGAAATAGAAAACCAGTATCGCTCATGATAAATAGATGGCAACTATAAATAATGAATTTATACAAAGCTAGGGTTATTACATCCAACCTAGATAGGTGAAGGCTCTAAAATGCTTTGATTTTGAGGCTCATTAATTCTTTCTGTTAAAAGGGGAGATTTGCAAGTGTTAGAGAAGGTTGAAGACATTAACAGCTGCAACTTTCTACTTGATTTAATCAAAAGGGCTGCAAAAATTAGAAACTCTGTATTTCTTTCACTCAAAATTATTTAATGTTATGTCCTTGTCATACTACCTAAAGTTTTCTCATGTACCCTTAGGACATATGTCCCATATTCTGAAAACAGTTATTTCTGTCAGTTAAAATTTTGTTTCTATGTTTTGAAATTTATTCAAAAATGTTTATTAAAAATCATATGTATTTATGGGGTACAATGTGATATTTTGCTATATGTTTAAAACATGGAATGATTAAATCAGGCTAGGTAACAAATCCATCACCTCACATACTTATTTTTTGTGGTAAAAATATTTAAAATTTAATCTTTTAGCAATTTTGAAGCATATAATACATTATTATTTATTAGAGCCACCATTCTGTTCAATAGATCACTAAAAGTTATTCCTCTTCTGAAAAAGGGAGTAAGAGATTTTTTGCTTCTTATTTTCTAAGTCTCTGTCTATAGCACTGGAGCTCAGTCCAGAAACACAGCTAGAAATACTGGACCCTTGAACACAATTACTCAAATGGGTCTTCTGTTTGTTTATTAATGAAAGAACAGTTGGGTCTCTCACCTGTGTGCAGTGGACAGACTTTGCCCTTGCAGGAAGGTGAATCAAGGTAGTCAGTGTCAATAGGAGCTTGGTCTTCTTGGTCTTTTGTGTGTCCTTACATCGACCAGAAGCCCCACCTCATGTGTCACAGGTCTGTAGCCAACAAGGTCTTCCCTCCTTCTGCAGGTTGAAAAGCCACTGTGGGTACCTTTCATGGCAGCAGCACTGCATACAGCTTTTGAGATGTGCAACCCCAGTTTGTAAATACCACTTACGTTGTTGTAGGTAGTCATTTATTGAGCTGCTGTACCAGGCTCCAAGTAGGATATTGGAGGCCTGAAATAAGAAATGGCCGTGAATAGTAAGAAGCTTGTTACTGAGATGGAGAAACACCTGTCTTTACTTTCTATCCTCCTGTTTATTCATTTATCCATTATCCATCCATCCATCCATCCTTAACTAATAGCAAAAGGCAATGTTAAGAATTCTAGATACCGAGATGAACAGAGAGTGAATGCTAAGGGAGTTCAAAAGAAGGAAAAGTCTTTGGGGGTCAGGACTGTTGTGGAATGATCAGAACCTTTGACTAGAAAGGAGGAGTCTTCCTCTATAATCAGCTGTTATGACTGTGGGTTTGATGATTGGGTTCTGAAAGGCTTGTAGTTTGGCACAGATGATGATTACACACGAGGCATAGAGGGCTGCGTAGCACAGGATTTGGTCATTGGGGAGATTGTTAAATTCCTTTTCCAGAGGTATTTTGGAAACATAAAAACTTATTGTCGGCTGGGTGCTGTGGTTCACACTGTGATCCCAGCACTCTGGGGGGCCAGCGTGGGTGGATCACTTGAGGTCAGGAGTTCAAGAACAGCCTGGCCAACATGGTGAAACCCTATCTCTACTGAAAAATACAAAATTAGCTGAGCATGGTGGCGCATGTCTGTAATCTCAGCTACTTGGGAGGCTGAGGCAGGAGAATCGCTTGAACCTGGGAGGTGGAGGTTATGGTGAGCCAAGATCCCACCATTGCACTCCAGACTGGGCAACAAGAAACTCCATCCCCAAAAATAAAATAAATAAAATAAATAAATAAAAAACCTATTGTCCACTGTGGTTTAATTGCCAACTCCCTTGAACCTGGGCCATAATTTGAGCTGATCACTCTAGTTGGAGCATGGTGTGTTGGTTAACAGTCTGTCCAGGAAGTACTCTAGGTCAGGATGGTGAAGATGCAGCAGAAAGCTGCCAACCCCGGCACTTGCCCGTGGCTCACAGAACTAGTCACAGTATTCTCTCCTGCTGAGCCCACAGGCAGCCTCAACATCTTTTCCAAAACAATGCTCCAGGCACCCAGGATTGCTTGACTGCATGGATACACGGGGTGAAATATTTGCCATCCCTGCCCCACGTCTGGCTCCTGTCTCAGCAGCTATCACACACAACCTGGATCGTGTTTCTGGAAATCAGAACTTCTGTAGTGTCCTTTTATTCATTCTTATTTTATACTTCATTGCATTTTATCCTCAAACTAAGAAGCAATTCCTACTAGTTACAAGGCAGCAACACAGGAATTGACCAAGGAAAGGCCAATGATCTCTCCCATTCCAGCCGTCATCTTCCTGTCTCCCTTCTTTTCTTCAATATCTTCTCTCTCTCTCTCTCTCTCTCTCCCCCCCCACCCCCCCCCCCCACACACACACGATTGATAAATCTAGTTTTTAAAATTGGGTGTTGAGGATACAGCTATGAGCAAGACAGATAAAAGTCCTCAGGGAGCTTGTATTCTAGCTGGGGATACAGACAATAAATATGCAAACAAATAAAAGAAATATAATTTCACGGAGTACTAAGTGTTATGCAAAAATTAAAGCAGGATGTCAGGATAGAGCATAATAGGGCATGGGAGTATTTTAGATGGGTGGGCAGAGAAGTTGCAGTTCCTTCCCCGCCCCTCCCTTCCCCTCCCCACCCCTCCCCTCCCCTCCCCTTCCTTCCCGTCTTTTCCTTTGCTTTCCTCCCTTTCTTTCTCCCTCCCTTTCTTTCTTCCATCTGTCCTTCCATATTTCATCATAGATAACTCTTCCTGCTCTCTCTTCTGTAACCCTAGAGCCAGACTTACTGGGCTTGAATCCTGGCTCTGCCTCTTATTAGACATGGATCTTGGGAAAGTTACCTAAACTTTCTGTTCATCACTTGCCTTATTATGAAAACTGAAGATGGAGCTGTTGTGATAATTAAGAGAGATACTATAGAGCCTAGAACAGAGCCTGATACTGGAAAGGACTCAGTGAACATTAGTGGCCATTTTTGGTTGTTATGATGGCATTCCATCAGTTACATAGTGTTGGTATAAGCCAGACCTGTGGACATGCGGCGGCGCTTCTTCTAGATACAGTGGGAGTCCTTCAGCACTACTACTCTCATAAGTAGGGCACCTTTGTACAAAGAGGCCTGATCTTATAGCCCTGTGATACCTTGTATATAATAGGTGCTTTTAAAGTATTTTAAAAGTTTAAGGAAAACTTTATATAGATACAGACATACCTACAGATAGTAAATGCACAAGTCACAATTGCATAGCTCAATGAATTTTTATAAGATGAACAAACCTGTGTAACTATCACTCAGTTCAAGAATCAGAATGTGACCAGCACCCCATAAGCTCCATATACTCCTTTCGGGGACTCCTTTCATCTCCATGGTTACCACTGTCCTTACAACTAGTACCATTTGGAACATACACAAATCCATGACCCAGCAATTCCACTCCTAGCTAAATATTCAATGGCAATTCACAAATGTGTTCATCAAAAGACACACACAAGAATGCTCATAGCGGCTTTATTTATAATGGTCCCAAACTGGAACAACCCACGTGTCCATCAGCAGTAGAATGGATGAGTAAGCTACAGTATATTCATACAGTAAGAAAACAAACTACTGCTATATGCAATAGCTAGGTTGTTGGTAAACTTAATGTTGATTCATAGAGGACATGTGGTTTCTTCTTTGTGAAACTTAAGAGCAGGCAAAATGAGTCTGTGGCTTTAGAAGTCTCTGAAACCTTTTCATTTGTAGTGGCTTAAAAATATGTCTACAAACACTCCTCACTTCATGAAGTAAAGCTGAGTTCTCCACTCTGTGAATGTGGGCTTGATTTGGTGAGTCACTTCTAACACATAAAATACAGCAGATGTGAGGTTATGTGACGTCTGAAACCAAGATGTAAAAGCATTGCATCTTTCCCTTATTCTCTCTCTTGGATCATTTATTCTGGAGGAAGCTGGCTGCCATGTTGTGAGGATGCTCAAGTAGCATCTAAAGAGAGGGCCACGTGGTGAACTGAGGCCAACAGCCATTTGAGTGAGTCACCTTGGATGTGGATCCTCCAGCCCCAATGAAGCCTTCAGTTGACTGCAGCCCCTGAACCATGACTGAAACCTCAAGAGAGAGAGAACTACCTGAGTCAGAGACATTCAGCAAAAATGCTGTTGAATTCTTGAAACTTTAAGATGAAAAATATTGTTTTGGGGTAGCTAGGTTTTGGAGTGATTTGTAGCAGGAGGTAACTAACATATTCCTCTTCATCCTTTTCAACTGTGGGGTCTGCACTAAAGTTTTTTTTTTTTTTTTTTTTTCACAGCAGGATTAAAACAGATTTACTAAAGAATAGTGTCTGTGTGTGTTTCTCACTACCAATAATTGAACTTTACTGTGTCAAATGTGGTCCTAGGAGATTGTGTTCCTGGACTGAGTAAATGGAGAAAAATGATTATGGAGAATTGTTGCGATGGTGAAGGAGCAGAAACTTTTTAGAGAATGCCTTTATAGAGTGCCCTCAGGCTGCAGGTCATCTGCAATTAAGTTCATGTGAAAGCCCATTGCCTGCTGGAGAGAGCTATGCTAATGGAAGCTCTTGTTAGCAGAGGGGGGCTTCTTTTCTAGGTTGAAAGCAGAGGTGGTTCACAGAGACATCCCCTTAGATTGGGGCCTGTGGGTATTAGTTACCAGCTTTTCATAGCCTCTATCTGCTCAGCTACTCACCTTTATATCACTTGCCTGGTACTGGAGGTACTTGAGGTTACTACCATGGATCTGAGTAGATGGGACATGGGTAGCCTTTTGAAAGATTTCCTAGCCCCAAGCCAGGCAGTGAAGTAGCAATGACCCTCCCCTACTCCCATGCTGACCTGAAGGGGCCATGGGAGCCACCATGTGGGATGTCTCAGAGGAAGTCTGTGTGGATGGACGGTGGAAGTTCTGCTTGCATTCTGCTCCCTCCCCATCTTTGTCCAAACACAGAACCCCGCAGCTATGCCTCCCCCCAACCCTAAGAGAGGGTACAGAATCTCGGGAGGGATTTCATCCAGTTAAATTAAATTAATTAGTTTTTTAAGACAGGGTTTCACTCTGTTTCCCAGGCTGGAGTGCAGGGGCATGATCTCAGCTCACTTAAGCTTCAACGTCCTGGGCTCAACTGGTCCTCCTGCCTTAGCCTCCTGAGTAGCCGGGACTACAGGCATGCACCATGCCTAGCTAAATTTTTTATTTTTGTAGAGGTGGGGTTTCTTCATGTTGTCCAGGCTGGTCTCCAACCCCTGAGCTCAAGGCATCTGCCCGCCTCAGCCTTCCAAATTGCTGGGATTACAGACATGAACCACTGTGCCTGGCCTTAGTTTTATTTTTAAAACCAGTCTGGCCACACGGGACTGAGAACCAAAATTAATTTGGATTTTAGAAAGTAAAGGAAATATATATATATATTTTAGTTTATAGACTGGAGATATACCTATTATATGCTTTCCTCTCCATCCTTGGGGTGGGAGATGAGGGGCAAAGTGGAAGATTTCCACCTTACCTGAAGACTGGAAGTTAGTCTAGTGGGTCCAATTTAGCTGGTTCTGGTTAAAAATGAGTTGGAATAGGAGATACGTATTTAGTGCTTGCCATTTGCCAGGTCAGGCATTATGCTGTGTTATGGAAATAGATTCACTCACTTAATGTTCAAGGCTGCCATCCAAATGGGCACTGTTATCCCCATTTTCCAGACATGGGAACTGGGTTTTAAAGAGGCTAAAATAACTAGCATTGAGCTGCACAGGTAGAAAGTGGCAGCACTTGGCTTTGAACCCAGGCATCTGGTTCTGGAGGTTGTGCTCTTAGCCCCTTCATTATGCTGCCTTTTTTGGGTGCTTTCAAAGGGACCTCAGTAGAGGGAGGCTTCCCTCCTACCTAGCCTGCTTCTGTGCCCACATCTGCACCGTCGGCTCCAACACCAAGTTTTACTGGAGACCATTTGCGACTAGAAGGCACGTCAGTAACAGAGGGATGCATAAGCACTTTCCAGGAGCATCTGCTTGAGGTTGAGAAGCCAAAGCGGCCTTGCTTTGACATCAGTTTGTTCGTTTTTTTCTGTATTGGGTAAAGCCTGGCATTTCAATCACAGGGACCTGCTGCATTTTGGGTGTTTTGATTATTTGATTAATCTGAGAAGTGGGTATTGAACATTGAGTGTGTACAAAGAATTGTATGAAGTGGGAACTATACAAAAACCAAACAAGATATGTCATCTCTGCTGTTGTGGGTCTTACTGTTTGAGACAACCATAATGTATATGGAAACTTACACAGGTGATTATTTAGTATTAGTTGTGATAAATACTAGGAAGAAAAAATAGAGATACAATACAAGAAAAAAAAAACAAAACCCTAGTTTTGTGTACCTGGGAAGGCTTCCTGGAGGAGGCCTCAATTAAGATGAGAATTGAAGGATGGATAAGATTATCCAGATAATTGGGGGTGAAAGAGCAGGGGGGTGGTGTGAGCAATAAAGATTTCAGGCATAGCAAACAGTATATGCGAAGGCCCACATCAGTCAGGGTTCAGGCAGGAGAGGCCTGGCACACCTCAAAGAGAACTTAATGAAGGGGCTTTTGATGAAGATGGAGGCACAGTCAAGGAAGCCAGCCAGGGACAAGCAACAGTGGCAAACAGTGAGACAGGGAGGTGAATTACAGTGAGAGCAGAAGTTATGGAAGTGCTTCCTGCAGGAACTTCAGGGGACGAACCCAGCCACTGTCACAGGAGGAAGAAGCCGGGGATGGAACTATCCCAACCTCTTTTCTCACTGTCTGATCTTCTTCTGTCCCTCCTATTGGCAGAACCCATCTGGAAGCCAGGGAGGGTACAAGGGAGCCTCTGAGTGATGCTGGTCGTCGCTGTCCGCCTCCAGTACAGGGCAGGGCAAGAAAATCTAGACAGTGGATCTGGAGGGGCAAACAGAGAACAATCCATACAGCCAGGTAGGAACTGAGAAAGATCAGTAGGAAAGCATGGAGCCACAAGTCTAAAGAGGTAATTAAAACAGCACCCACTAAGTGCTTAAAATTCAATTCTCAGGGAACACCAGTGAGGTGGCTACTATGATTCCATTTTACAGATGAGAAAACTGAGGCTCAGAGGGGTTAAGTAGCTTGCCCAACAGATAAACAGTAGAGCCAGGATTTGAATCCAGGCAGTCTGGTTCCAGAGTCCATGCATGATGGCTTTTGGACTTCTTCTAACAGTGGAGGTTACTAGGGGAGAGCGTCAAGGTGGGCAGTGACGGCTCGGGTATTTGAGCGACCACCTAGCTGCTGCATGGTTTATAGCAGTGGTTACACATGACGCACCTGACGATGATGGCAGTGGTGCGGAGAGACATTCAGGACTTGCTGATTGACTTGGGTGTCAAGGGGGCGACAAGGTTCATCCCCAGGTTTCTGGCTCATGTTGACGTTGGTGGTCCTTTCTCAAGGAGGACAGGAGAAGTAAGTAGTTTTGTTTTTATTTTGGGGTGGGTTGACATCTTGAGTTCAGTTTTGGACAAAGTAACTTTGAGTTTCCTTGCAACTTCTAAGAGGTGATTTTAAGTATTCATTTGGCCATGAATCTGGGACTTGGAAGAAAGTTCTGTGTGGTAAAAATAACTTTGGGGATCATCATAATATGGAGGCCATCATCCTAAGTGAAATAACCCAGAAACAGAAAATCAGATGCTATATGGTCTCACTTTTATGTGGGAGCTAACAATGGGTCCCATGGACGTAAAGATGGAAATAATAGACACTGGAGACTCCAGGAGTGGGGAGGTTGAAAAGGGGGATGAGGGTTGAAAATTACCTATTGTGTACAATGTTTACTATTTGAGTGATGGGCACATTGGAAGTCTAAACCTCACCATTATGCAATGTACCCATGTAACAAACCTGCGCAAGTACCTCCTGAGTCTAAACTTTAAGAAAAAATATAGGTGGCAAATAAAGCTGTAAAAATGGAGGTATGTGTATGTGCATATGTGTGTACCAGTGTGTTTCTTGGTAACTGTGAGGACCCAGGTTATTAAGAACTCTTCAAAGACAGGAAATATCCAGTACATCAGGGTGAACCCTTGAGTGTGTCTAGGTTGGAGAGGAAGAGGTGAAAAAAATTCATTATGGCTGACAAAATGCTTTAAATTACTATGATGAAATGATTATTAGGCATCTGAAAGTTCATATGACCGAACACTTTACAAATAGCAGATTTGACAGAAAGTGAGTTTAATTCCATAAAAGGCCAGCTTATTTTTGAGCTATGAATGGAATTTTTATATCTTAGCTTTTTAAAATTAATATTTATTACCAAAGTGATGGATATGACAGGAGAGGATCTCTGATTATTTCCATAAATTTCCTTTATTTAATATTTTCTCTCTGTGCTCACAAGGGCAGTTGAAATATTGAACATCCTTCTACCATCTCTTCTCTTGTCCTTGGACTACAGAGGGTGAAGTTACATGTGTATCTTCTGTGAACTTTGAGAAGGTTTTATCTGGTCCTTGGCATGGTAGAAATGTCAGAACCTGATTTTTTTTTTGTCAGTGAACTTTTGATTGCAAATAGAAGACACTCAACTCAAAGTGGCTTAAGGGTAATTTACTGGCCCATGTAATTGAAAAGTTCAAAGAGAGCCTCAGCTCTGGCTGGATCCAGACACTGAGATGGAGTAGCCAGAAAGCAAGTTCATTCCATTAATTGCCCCTGCATTTCTCTGCTGCTTTTATTCTGAGGCAGGTGGTGGACTCTTGCAGCGCTTATTTCTTAGTGAAGAGACAGCTGGAATCCACAATCCCTGACAAATCCTGGGTCACATATCTACTTGTGAGCCAATAAACTGTGGCCAGGGAATGGGAAAGTCTGATTGGCTTGGTTGAGTTATATGGTTCCTCTTTGGACCAACCGCTCTGTCGGAGGACACAGCACTTTGATTGGCCTCATACATGCCAATCCTGGAAGCCAAGAGTGGAGTCAGCCCAACCTGAACTATCTGGCCTGAGCCTGAGTGTGGCTCCTCACTGGGAAATATTGCTGCTGTGTAGGAGTAGGGCTGGATACTGGGCAGATTCCATTAATCTTCCTGGTCTTGTGTGTGTGGGACAACTGGGGTTGGGAGCTTGTTGGTTGATTCTCACAATAGTTTTTCTCTAGTTCTCAGTCTCCCCGTGAAGCATTTTAGCACCGGAGGATGATTCTTTTGGATGTCAGCATTTCAGGCTGTGCTGGTTTATGAAGGGGACAGCACTTGGACATTCTTATCACCCACATCATCATCGTGAACACTGTATAATACTAATTACACGCCAGGCTCTGTTCTCAGCACTTTGTATATACTGTCTCCATTTAATCCTTGCAGTGACACTGTGAGGTTGGTACTGTTATGATTTACTTATTTATTTATTTTTGAGATGGTGTCTTGCTGTGTCAACCAGGCTGGAGTGCAGTGGTGTGATCATGGCTCACTGCAGCCTTGACCTCCTGGGCTCAGGTGATCCTCCCACCTCAGCCTCCCTGAGGTAGCTGGGGCTGCAGGCACGTGCCACCGTACTTGGCTAATTTTCATACCTTTCATAAAGATGGGATCTTGCTATGTTTGCCAGGCTGGTCTCAAACTCCTGGGCTCAAGTGATCCACCTGCCTTGGCCTCCCAAAGTGCAGGGATTACAGGCGTGAGCCACTGTGCCTGGTCAGTACTGTTACTAACATTACCAATTTTACAGATGAGGAAACAGAGGCGCAAAGAGGTTACATGACTTTTCCAGGTACACACCGCTAGAATACAAGGCATGCATATAGCTTTAACGTCTCTGTTGTAGAAATTATGTCTACAGTGGTCTGAACTTCACTGTTCCTTCTATGTATGTCTCTTAGGACTCCCTGTTTCTTTTGCACACAGTAGGTTAATGCCTGATATGTAGCAGATACTTGGCAAATAGACCTTAAATTAAATGGCATGCCTCCCAGACACATTTGAATCCCAAAGCCCTGAGACAGAATCTCCTTTCCAAAGGCTTTTCATTTCAAAAGCATTTTTAGTTCTTAATTACTCTACATTTAGAAATCCCAGGTTCCCATACAACACTATTACCCTACTAATTGAATCATGAGAAACCCTTTATTAGGCCCTGAGAAAATATCAACTTCCCTGTCTCCTGCCAAGTGTTGGCCATGGTGTGTATATATATTTGCATATTTAATAAATTAACTATGAGAGAGATGCACATTGTCATTAACTTACTGTGTATGACATAAGGATCAGAGTCCACAGTTGAGAATGACAGAAAAGAAGACTTTCTGCATTGGGGAACCTCTGTCATGTCAGAATTTAGATGTGATCTGAAGGAGGATTGATTTTCTTGGTAGGAACCAATGCTTGGGACACCAATGTTTGGGGCTATAAAAAGAGGTGAAGTGAATGAACAAAACACATTCCTGAAAGTGGGACAATAATGGACTTGAAATTGTGGCAGGTGTTGATTTCATGACAGTGGCACAGAATGCCCAGTGTTTGCAGGACAGTTGCTTCCTGTTCTGTTTACATGCACTGAAAAATAAGAGTGTTCCCCACATATGGACAAGGACAGAACAGTTAGGGAGCATCAGCAGCTCAGCTAGGGGTCCAGTTTGCTTGGAAAAGATATCATTGGCATTTGCATTAGGGGCAGGCAGTGGTGGGTATTATCTAGACAGGGACTGAAAAATCAAATACGTAGAGTATTCTCCATGGGAGAACTGTTGGCATTTAACGTGGGATGAGTCTTTTCTGTGCAGTGCAGGGCATTTAGCATCCCTAACCCTAATTCTCTAAATGCTGACAGTTCTTTGTCACCTCACCTTACCTGCTTCCTGAGTTATTGGTAAATCCCACCTACTCCTACTCATTTTTACATATGTGCCTTTTGGGGGTGGTATCTCATCTATTGAAAACCATTGCCTGTAGGGACCAGGCAAGTAGCATGAATGACTAAAGAAGACCAATGTGAGAAAACAGTTGACATAGATACAGACACAGATGTCTTTTCTTTTCCTTCTAAGTCAATGCAGAGAAAAAGCATAGGGTAAACACAGTAATTAGTAGCATCCAACACTCAGTCTCAGTGTCAGAGAGGCAGGAGGGAGTTGGGCAGGGACTGTGGCACCTGGAAAGTGGGCCTTGGTTGATGGAGCAGCTGCTGCTCAGCTCAAGCCCATTGTTACTGGGCAGGAATGCAAATTCAGTGTGGTCAAGTTTCAGTGAAATCAGAAATCTGGGTTTTTATGTGAAATTATCGGATGCTTAGGCGTTGGCTATCAAATAAAAAGTTTTAAGACATGGTCTAATTGTTACCTATTGGTGAGTAGCAAAATTACCACAAACTTAAAGGCTTAAAAGAACACCCATTTATTATCTTATAGTTTCTGTGGGTTGAGAGTCCAGGCGTGGCTTACCTGGGTCCTCGGCTTTGGATCTCACAGGCTGCAACCCAGGTGTTGTCTGAGCAGAGTTCTCATCTGGAGGCTCAACTGGTGAAGAATCTGCTTCAAGCTGACTCAGTTGTTGGCGGAATTTATTTCTTTGTTGTGGTATGGTGGAGGGCCCTGGATCTTTGCTGGCTGGTGCCTGGAGGCTGCCCTCTGTTCCTAGAGGCCCCCACCTCGCAGGTTGTTGCCACATAGGTCTTCCAACCTGACTGCCTGCTTCTTCAAAGCGACCCAGGAAGATAGTTTTAGAGTCAGTCATCTAGTGAGACGGACTCTTATAAACCTCATGTCGTCATGGAGTGACATTCCAGTGCCTTTGCCATATTTTATTAGTTACAGGGACATCTCAGTTCCTACCCATACTCAAGGGAAACAGATTTACAAAGCTGTGATCATCAGGAGTCAGGGATCGTAGCAGACCATCCTAAAATTTATATACACATATGTGTGGCATGCACTGTCATCCAATGAGTGACTAAGTAAAACATACTGTAGGCTGGGTCCACTCATGTTTTGCTATGTTTAGATACTTGGGGCCAAGGCAGAGTTTTGGACTTGCTTATCTTGTTGCTGTGAGATGTGAAGAAGGAAGTGTGTGTGTGTGTGTGTGTGTGTGTGTGTGTCTGTGTGTGTGTGTGTGTGTGTATTGAGAGATAGGTTATAGGAGAGGCATGGAATGGATTCTCTCAGAGTGTCTGGAAGGAACCCACCCTGTCAATACCTCGATTTCAGACTTCCGGTCTCCAGAACTGTGAGAGAGTAAGTTTCTCTTGTTTTGAGTCACCTGTTTGTGGTAATTTGTTACAACAGTTCTGGGAAACTAATGCAGCTAGCATGCAACAGGAAAGATCCAACGGGAAGCTTTGGGGTAAATTCACTCTGTTATATTGGCTGTGGAAGGTGTTGAGGTTTGAGATTGGCTAATCTATAAAGCTGGAGTCTGAGAAGAAAATATTGCATTGTAGAAGGTATCATTCGGTTGGGGAAATAACATAATGACTGTCTCATTGAGGCATAGGCGAACAGGTTGAGGATCAGATCAGCTTCACAGGGTAGATGGAGCTTCCTGCATACATGAACCTACTGCTTTTTGCACTCGAGCTGCCTTGGATGGGGTGGAGCAGGCATTTCTACAATTGTAGCTGTAATGATCATTCTTATCCATAGTTCTCACTTGCTTTGATGGGCTTCGTTGCTTGCAAATCACCTCTCCAAGTTGCTGATAGCTAGCCCTCTCTCAAAAGGTAAAAACACATGAAATCAAGGCAGCTGTTGCAGTAGAAGCACTGAAATAATTAAAACCATTCTTTGCCTTGTGAAAATGTGAAATTTCTGATTTGTCCAAAGCTATACACATAGGTTGCTTAGTATTTGACTTTCTCAGATAAAAGATTAAACTGAGCAATGAGACGAGAGGGCAGCAATGGCTTCTAGAATCCGCACGTGGTACCTGGGGAAAGTTCTCACTGGCATGCCGATGCCCCTGCAAGTGTCCTGTTCTCGTAGCCAAGTTTCATGATTTCCAGCACTTCTCTCTGGTGGACGTGCTTTTCTAGTAGAAGTTGTCTGTTTGTACATCAAGATCACACCTGTTCTGACTCAGAAGCCCAAAATATCTGGGTTTCCAGCACCTTGGACAGGAGCATGCAAGAGTGGAGACCCCATGGGCTCTGTGGTTGTCTTGGCAGGCCAGGCTCCTGCCCTCCATGGCTCCCTTGGATTCTTTTCCCTGTCTGGTAATCTGTTGAGGTTTAAATATTGGTTTGAAAGGAGCTCTCAGCAGAGTCTGATGTTGCCAGCCTCCGGATGCTTATTGGGAGATGCAAGCATCTCTCTTTGGTTAATTTATCACAGGGAAAGTGGTAATTAAAAGTATCTTTACAGTTTTCCCTTATCACACCCTGAAAATGCTCCTGTGCCCCAGGGCTGGGCTTATCTCAGAAAGGGCGTTCAACCTGTTTTGCATGACTGTGCTTCACAGAATGTGATGTCTGAGACAGTCCCAAACAGTATTGTCCACAGAGTGTTCTGAGGACCCCCCGCATCAGAAGGGCAACTTGTTTAAAAACAACAGCACTATGGGTCCTGTCCCCCAAACCTATAACATCACGATCTGTGGAGTTTGGGTCCAGATCTCTGTGCCGTGATAAGTGGCACAGGCGATTCTGATGTGCTAGAACGTTTGAGAACCTCTGGTCCACAGAGTCTGATGCCTTTACCCCATCCCCTAGTCTTGGAATTTTTGGGTGATATTCCAGGCATGCTTCTCAGCCCCGTGGACAATTCAGGAAACAAAAACTACAGAATCTCTGCTCTCCTCGGGTTTACATCCAGTGGGAGAGACGGATAATAAACAAGGGAAACAAAGTGTACGTTGGGCACGGTTTAGTGCTCAGGAGAAATATGAAGCAGGAAACGGAACAGAAGGTGTTGAGGGTAAGAGGGGTTTGCCATTTTAGATTGGGTGGTCTAGGAGAGCCTCACTGAGAGGTGACATTTGCAGAAGGAGGTTAGGGAATGAGTCATGGTGGAGTCTGTGGGAGAGGCAAGTGGAAAGGTTTAGAGACGAGAAGGAATGTGCTGTTTTAGGAACCACAAGGAAGCCAGTGTTCTGTTCCCCACCAACATACACTGTTAGCATATTTTCACACACATAAAATATACATTTTTTAAATGAGCATTGCAATCCAAAGCTGGAAGGGTGTGATGGAGAATTTTTCTTTAAGTATTTTTGGCTAATTAAAGTTAATTGACTAACAATGGGAACCAAAATTTCATAAAAAATGGTGAGGAAAAAAACTTGATTAGGATTTTTTTTCTTCCTTGAGAAATGAAATGAAGATTACAATAAAAGTTTATTTTATCTTATATTAAACAAATTTTGGTGTTGGCAATTCCTGATCTGTGTTCTCTGAACAAAGAGTGCATGTTGGTAATTTTTCATTTTCTTCCAGCTTTCTATAACTATACAATATTGCACTTTTCATTTCGTGCCAGTAGGATCACAGAAAGGATCCATTTAGTGGAAATATTTGAGGGCTTCCCCAGTTTCCCCAAGAGCTTCATGATACTTGGCTACTGAAACTGCTGTCTTCTGAAGCACTTATTGTCCTCACTGAATTTCTTCTCTTCACTTTTTCACTATCTATCTATCTGTCTATCTATCTATATTTCAGATGAAGTCTTGCTCTGTCACCCAGGCTGGAGTGCAGTGGCATGATCTTGGCTCCCTGCAACCTCCACCTCCCGGGTTCAAGCGATTCTCCTGCTTCACCCTCCAGAGTAGCTGGGTTACAGGCACCAACCACCATACCCAGCTAATTTTTATATTTTTAGTAAAGATAGGGTTTCACCATGTTAGCCAGGCTGGTCTCCAACTCCTCACCTCAGGTGACCTGCCTGCCTCAACCTTCCAAAGTGTTGGGATTACAGGCATGAGCCACCATGCCTGGCCAGTAAATATATTTTGAGGGGTGATTATAGACCCTTACTTCATTCTCTTTGTCGATAGCTTTGCATGCATTTGTCCATCCTCTACTATTACAATATTTGCAATTTCACTTTGCAATGGATTTGCATTGCTTTTGCATTGTATTTATAGTTGACAGCAGAATCTGATGAATCAAGATGGCAGAGACATTGACATGGTGGGCAGGGGTACATGCTGCTGTTATCTAAGTGCCATATGTGAGCAGGGACTGACTCCTGGGAGGGTTCATTCATCAACAAGTAGTATCTTGTTCTGCCAATTTATCCTTCCCTATGTAATCCCATAATTTCAAGGATTCACACAGCAAGTGTTTATATGATGAAGACCCTATGGAAATACAGGTATAAAATTTTTTGGCATATGTCAGAAAGTGGTTACTATGTAAGTGAGACAAAAGTGGTTCCTGCACATTGGCCCCTGAGTTGTTTGTTTCTTCACACCAGGCTGGGACCTGTTAGCTCAAAAGTCTGCTGGCATCAAGCTCAAATTTTTACACATCCAATTGTTTTAAACATAGCCCAAATAAACAGATTTTTAGCCATTTGGAGCCTGCCTGTTTTGCATACCCTGCAAAACTGAGTCCAATGTCTGTTAGTTGTAAATAAGATAAACCTTGTAGCTATGAAAGAACTCAAGCTGTCACTGCCCTTTAGAGCTCTCTGACCCAGTCTCCCCACTGCTGCTGAGGGACATTGTTTAGACATGTGAGCCCCTATCTTGAATCTTCCTCTCCTTTCAGAGTTCTCTTGCCTTCCTCCCCTCTGACTGGTGGGCCTGCCTCCCCTCTGGCTGGTGGCTCCTCACGCCACATCATTTGGACAGTCTCACTCAGTGAGGGGCTTCCCTGGCAGGCAAACCTGTCAAAGCATTGCCCAAATAAAACGCATTGTGTCGTACTGCCACCTTGTGGTCACATATTTTCCCATGCTCAGTCCCCAAATCCCTGAAACTCATTACAGTGGTGAGACCATTTATCTCTTCCATGTAGTTTTAGGTATTGTAGTTTTAAAATAACAAGTGCTAAGAATATCACCAAGCCTAAAGATATTTCTCTAAAACAAACTTAATGAATATTCAAGACATAGATGTTTCTGGGCTTAAATTGTTCTAACAAAGGTAATCTAAAATTAGGGAGGATTTGGACTAAGGACTGGGATTTAGAAACCCTTGTATAACTTGTGTTTAAGAGAGAGGCAGAATGTCAGTAGTTTGGTTTTAGGCTTGTGTTTTTGATGCCCAGCATTCATTTGTTCTGTTGTAACCTGAATTTCCTTTTAGGGGCCACTCCTTGCTAACCTCTCCCCTGTGATTAGGAGGGGGTTAGCTTCACCTTTAGTGCAGGGATAGTTGCTGACCAGCTAAGCCATGAGCACTGTCCCCTACTCTAGATGCCATAATGGTTGGCTCAAGATTGAGCACTCCGTTTAACTTGGCCAGTGAAAACCTGGCTCTGGAATGTTTGATCTAAGGCAAAGAATCTTGCTTTTTTATTGTGGATGAGGATGTGCGATCTGGAGCTGCTGCGGCAACACTGTGGCCAGGAGGAGATAGCTTATTGGTGAACAAAGCCCACATGCATGAGAGCTGAACAGGTTCCATTGCCTAATGGAACTGGGGTATCATTTGAGCCTCTGTAATGAGTTGCATCTGAATTTGGCCCTACTTCTGGACATTTTCATGGACATGCACCAGAAATGGATTTTAAAAAATCAATTTCAACTGTTATGACATGTTCAAGAATTTGTTAGGTGTACAGCAATGTCATTTAGGCTCAAAGGGTTGAGAGCTGGATGTTCTTTAGAGTAGCTCTTGTGAGATAGCCACCATGTTAGCTTCCTGGCACTGCCACAGCAAATGGCCTCAAACCTGGTGGTGTAAAACAACAGAAATGTACTATCTCACAGTTCAAAATCAGAGTCCAAAATCAAGATGTCGGTTGGGTTGAGAAACCTTCTCATGCCTTTCTCCTACTTCCTGGTTGTTGCCGGCAGTCCTTCATGCTCCTTGGCTCATAGAAGCATAACTCTAGTTTCTCCCTCTCTCTTTCTCTCTGACTTCACACTCTCTGACTTCACATTGCTGCCTTCTTAGTTTCCTTGTCTGTCTCTTATAAAGACACCACTCATTGGATTTAGAGCCCACCCTAAATCCAGGATGGTCTCCTCTTGAGATTCTTAAATAATTACATCAGGGAAGACCCTGTGGCTCGATACGGTCACGTTGTGAGGTTCTGGGTGGATGTGAATCCCTGGGGACACTATCATCCTCTACAGACGTTGTTATTTTTTCATCATTTGAGAGAGGAGGAGTCTCTGTATTGCAGCAAGAGTCAATGGCAGAGCCTGGACTTGAACCTGGCAGGCTCGTGAGAACACCTGTGCTGTGCCGCTCAGCTGTAGTGGCCAGAAGGGCAGGCTCAGAAATGAGAACCCCTGTACTCCATCCTGCCTCCACAGTGGACTTACCTTCTGATTTTGCTCCTGTTCCTTAATTGTTTGGTGCCACAGATTTCACATTTGTAAATCTAGGATAACGAGGCCTACTCACAGTGCTGTAAAGAGGATTAAATATGTTGATACGGGTAAAGTATGAGAAAATTTATGCAAAGCCCTAGGGAAAGTGTCTGGCTCAGGGGAGTGGCCTCAGTAAAGCTTAGCTATTATAATCCACAAATATCCCTGAGTGGCGCTAGGATGCACATGGCTGCCAGCATATTGCAGCCATGAGTTTGGACAGGGCAGTTTATTATCATCAAGGCGTTAGGTAGTATTGTCTTCAGATGGTTGTTAATTCAAGTTATAGCTTTCCTTGCTATTTTGGAATGTTTATCGGTTCAGTTTCCTGAACTAATGAAGAACTAAGTCCTTCCATTGTGGGTTGCTTGGTTAACTGAAATATTAGTAGATATGATTAACTAGGTCTTTTGGCTAGTGAATTTCCAGTAGACTGTGAGTACCTTTTACTGTCCAAACAGGAAAATCTTCTTTATGTCCTCTGGCTAAAGCAGAATACGGAATTTCCCTCCCCCAGTCATACCACACAACTTGCCTGTCTAGTGATGCCTTATCAAGTCTCCTCATGTGGAGAATGGAAGCAGAAGCAATACTACCTGCCGGGGTTGTATGAAGTGTCCCTGTATCAGCAGTGCAAGGCAGCAGACAGTGCCTGGCTTCCAGAGGGGCTCAAGACATTTCAGCATTTGTGAACAAGTTCTTTTCCTACTGTGAAATGGGTACTGGGGGAAGGTGAGCCACAGTCTCAGTCTGTGGCCAAAACCTTCTGAGACTTACTGGTCTGGACGGAGCCACGCTCCTCTTTGTATTTCCAAGCGCCTCATGCATAGTACCTGGAACTCAAGAAATCCTCTTTAAATGTTGGAGGACTGGGTGCATGATATGGGATATAAAAGTATTGCTTAGCCTTGATGGGGTGAGTTCTAATTGCATGCTTCCCTCTCCAACCCCCGCCCATGGCAGACAGTGAAAGACTTGACACACCCACTGGAAAGCTGGGAGGGCTTCAAGACCACCCTCTCTTCAGATGCCAACTGCAAATCTGGAGGGTCCCCAAGACCACCCTCAGGTTCAGTAATTTGCTAGAAGGACTCAACTCAGAAAAGCTGTTATAAATATTGTTTATTCTAGTGAAAGGATACAAAATAAGGTCAGCCAAGGGCAAAGGTGCATAGAGTAGGATCCAGTGGAGATCCAGGGGCAAGCTCCCAGCCGACCTTTCCCTGTGGAGTTGTGTGGACAGCGTTAGCTTCTCCCAGAGCTGATGTGAGACGAGTGCTGCCAGCCAGGGGAGCTTTACCCAGGCTTGGTGTCCAGACCATCCACTTGGACTATGTTCCTCTCCAGTCCCTCCAGTGGTCAAGCGGATCCCATGTGGCCCAAGGCTCCCCACCATAAATCGTACTGAATCACAGACTATCTGGCATGGCCCAAGGCCCCAGGTAAATCAGGCAGGAAATTCCAAAGGCTTAAAAGTTAGCTCCCAGGAGGTGAAGGCAAAGGCCAGCCCTCTCTTCAGACAAAGTTAATCCTTTACTGCACATCCACTATGTAGACAGCCAAACAAACCCAAACCCTGTAGAATTGAGTATTTTGTTCAAAAGTGGCTGGTCTAAGTAGAAGACAGAAAGATGCAGGCGCACACTCAAGAGC
The DNA here is from genome assembly GCA_963574635.1 of Cheracebus regulus. Taxonomy (NCBI): domain Eukaryota; kingdom Metazoa; phylum Chordata; class Mammalia; order Primates; family Pitheciidae; genus Cheracebus; species Cheracebus regulus. The sequence goes on along the minus strand of CAUYQU010028923.1, from coordinate 37,688 downwards.
AGGTTCCCTTGTGCCCAGCTGGGTGGTGGGTGCTATGGGCTGGGAAAGACATATGGGGAGTGACATGGAGAAGCTGTGAGTCTGTGCCCTGTCTGTGTGTCTGTCCCTGCTGGGTAGAGGCTGGCATGGAGTCCAGTTGTTTTTCTTGTAACGTATCTACAGCAGCTAGAATGTCATCTGTCCCTAATCCAACCAGGAGGGGTGCCCATTGGGACTTGGACTCTTTCCAGCAGCCACACCTCCATCACAGACAAGGCCAAAGCTCAGGTCACTCTTTCGTCACTCAGGGCCAAAGGGACCACGGACAGCTGGGGGCGGTCTGGGGCAGAAACGCCTCTGTGTGTCTGGGGTGGTGGCATTTGGGTTCACCTGGAGACTTCTCAGTGAACGCGGGCAGTGATAGAGCCACTGTGTCCCCCGGGCTCTGACTTACATCCCTGTTACAATGCACTCGCTTTGTTTTGAACTTCATATTTAACTGTAACATACATACAGAAGGGTCTGCATAAGCGAGCAGAGCCTGATGAGTTCTCAAAACCACCATGTAATCAGCATACTGAAGAAGAGACAGAGGGTGGCAGGGTCCCCGGAAGCCCAGCGGGATGCCACCCAGTGACTGCCTCCCCCAAAGGGCGGCCACTGTGCGGGCTTTCACCTGGGAGATTCCTGTGCCTGTTTCTGATTTTCTGTCCGTGGAATTGCACAGTGCACGCTTTTGGCACTGGCTTCTTCCACTCAGCTGTGGATTTAGAGGGTCACTGTGTTGTTGTGTGGTGATAGGCTGCTCCCTCTTGTTACTGCTGTATAGTGTTCCACTGTGAGATGTTAGACTTTATCAGTTCTGTTGTCAGTGGGTGATAGGGTCTGAATATCTGTATCCCCCCCAAATTCACATGTTAAAATGCTGACCCAAGGTGGTATTATTAGGAGGTGGGGCCTCTTGGGAGGTGATTAGGTCATCTCCCTAAAGGAATGGGATTAATGCCCTTATACAAGAGGCTTGAGGGTGCTCTGTTGCTCCTTCCCCCATGGGAAGACACAGTGTGATGGCCCCATCTGTAAAAAAGCAAGCTCTCACCTGGCACTGAAACTGCTGACATCTTGCTATTGGACTTCCCAGACTCCAGAACTGTGAGAAGTAAATTTCTGTTGTTTATAAGCCATCAAGTTTGTGGTATTTTGTTAGACTGTCCTCAACAGGTTAAGGCAGTGAGCATTTGGGATTGTTTCCATTTTGGGCTGAGGGCAGGGCTGTCATGTACCTTCTCGTATGTCTGTCTTGGTGAACAGGTGCACGTGTTTCTGTTGGGCATAAGCCGAGGGTGGCAATGCTGTTACAGGGTCTACAGAAATTCAAGTTTAGTAGGTATCACCAAATAGCATTCCAAAGAGGTTGAACCAAATTACACTCATTCCAGCAATGTTCACAAGTTCCCAGTCACTCTACGGGCATGCCACCATTTGCTCTTTTCTCTTTTCAGTGTAGCCATTCTGCTGAGTAAGTGTTTTGACTTTTGTACTGCACAAGGGGATACACCAGAGTGGATTGTTAATAATAATAGTGATAATGATAACTAATAAGAATAATAATCGACAAGTTAAGACAAAGACAGTCCTGGAGTGTGTCGGTCCTGTTTTGGCTTCAGCCCTTATGGAGAAAATTAATATGTGACTTTCGTGCTCACAGGTACTCTCCTCAGCATTTGTAGATGCCTGTTGCTTTTACTGCCATTTGGAGGGCAGTTTTGCAGCTTGAAAGTCTACTCTTTGGGGAGTTGCTGGGCCCTAGAATGAGCCAGCCACAAGGGAAGAGGGACTGAGATGGGCATCTGGTTTCTGGAGACTTTCTCGTGGCCTAGAAATCAGCCACACTGGAATTTGTGGATCCCCTTGTTTTTCAGATCGCAAATGCAGCAAGGGACCCTCTTGGGTGTGGCTTGACTGCGATCCTAGGAAGCTACTGGAACGCGAGGAGCCCTGTCCCGTAGGGAGGCATCTGGTGGCAGTGCTTGTGGTGTGCACAGGAGCAGGGGGGTGGCCCCAATGCTCCTGGGTGGGGTGGGAAGAGTGAGGCCAGTGAAAAAACAATTGTGTCCTGAGCCTCAATGCCAAGTGGGGTGCTTAGATGTGGATAGTGGAGTGGGGTGGTCAGGGAGTGAAACTGAGAGACGGGACAGAACAGATGCCCAGCTGGCCAAACCTGGAGGGTGCACATGGGGGTTCCCCTGCCCCTGGAAAGGAAAGTAAATGGATGGCTGCTGGGATGGGCTGTCATCTGGGCTCCAGTTGACCCGGAGAAAGTAAAGGGCTGGCTGCCATCTTGAGAGCTTAGCAACAGTTAGCTAGAAATGCATTTGTGGCATCATGGGGCCGATCATCCCACCCAGACAGCAACCCGGAGAGGCCACCTTGGTCTTCCTTTAATAAGTTATTAAATTTATTCAAATTTAATAACTTCGCTAAGGGGAAGCAGTCCTGATAGTCCTGATGAGCAGCCTGCGGGCACTGGGAAGGAATGCTGTGCTGGCTGCCAAAATACTTTAAAATGTTGACATTTGTTGGCTAACAGTCAGCTTGTCCCAGGTCCTGCCTCCCTGCCTTCCCCAAGTCCCCTGGACCTGTTTAGGACCAGTGCGTAAAAATTAATGGCAAGTGCTGTGTTTCCTCAGCCCCTGCCAGGGCGCACCCCCATGCTAGGAAATGCCCTGTGAAAGACTTGGACTGTCTCCTTGCACAGAACACTCTGCTTCTCAGACTCTGAAGAAGAGTTTGCCCACTGTGATAGTGTCTGTCGGGATAAACCAGAGACTAGAAGCCTGAAGAGGAAGCATTGTGCACAGAATCCCACAAAGCAATTCAGAGCTGATGAGTGAGGAGGCTTCTAAAGATGACGGGACCTGTGTCTTAGTTTTAGATTAGAATAAAAGAAGGTACAATACACAAAAATCTCACAGAAGAGACTTCAGTGGGTACATGTTGTACCTGTACCTCCAAGACTGAATGGAGAGAGGGCTGGCAATGAGGGCTCCCTGAAGGAGCTAAAAATGCGAGACATTATTGTCCCTAGACTTAATTACTGAAGCATTTCTCAGGCAATAAATGATGCAATGTGGGTCATAAAAGACATCCTCTGTGAATGGGCCAGTGCAGGAGGGAAAGGAGTGGGGTTTGGAGTGAGGGGCTCTGGTTTCGAATCCTGGCTCCACCAGAACCAGCTGTGTGACCTTCAGCCGGGTGCACGCTACTGGGTGGGAGGGTCTGATTTGTTCATCTGGACGTTGAGAACAAGGGTGACAGTCCGGGCCGTGCGGCTGTTTGGTGAAAGAACTCTGTGGGAGAGTGAGAAAAGCTGTTGTGGTAGCAAGTACTGATAGGAAGGAGGCGGGGTGCGGACAGCGGAAGGGACTCTGTTTCTCTAGATGGCTCTGGAACATTCTCTGCAGTTGCCCCTTTGGCAACAAGATGGGATGGCTGGGGGCAGGGACAGAACAGGATGCCTCTATTTGTGGTTTGCATAAATTAATTCCTGGAACATCATGAAGGCAAGAAAGAAAGCTTTGTGAGAGTAGCAGATTTGGACTCCAGAATTCAATGGGAAGAATCATCAAGTCAGGGCAAGGCATGACATCTGAGTCTCCGGGAATTGCAGGCATTGCAGTGACTTTTTTTGGGGGTGTGCAAGAGCAACCAAGAAGATGTCTTGGAGTCTGTGTAAAGACCTACAGGAAGGGGAGAAAGGGAGGCAGAAACATTTCATTTTATTTAATGAGATATGCAGATATTTGAATCACATAATTCTACCCTCAGGGTTCCTTATGGTGGGTGGTAAAATTGGGGCTTCCCCTCAGGTTCGAGAATCTCTCTCTGTTGCTTGAACTCTGCCATAAGAGGCTGCCTTCCTTCGGTCTTACAGGTGTTTTGATTTGATTTTGATGCATTCTATTTTTTAAAGTATCAGTCACTCCTGGGAGGGGTTATTATTCACCTGTTTTTTTTTTTTCGCATTTTCTTTTTTGTATTGAGGTAAAATTTAGATCACATAAAATTAGCCATTTCAAAGTGAACAATTCACTGGCATTTAGTACATTCACAGTGCTGTTCTACCACCATCTTTGTTTACTTCCAAAACACTATCATCATCCCAAAAGGAAACTGGGTACCCATTAGCTAGGCAGTTACTCCCTATTTCCCCTATTCTCACTTTTCCCCAGTCCCTGGAAACTACCACTTAACTGTTACCTATGTTCAGTTAAGACTTTCTGTCTCTATGGATTGACTTTCTGAATGTTTCATATGCGTGCACTCATATACTATATGACCTTTTGTGTCTGGCTTCTTTCACTTACCATCGAGTTAGCGAGGTTTATCATGTAGCATGTGTCAGAACTTCATTCCTTTTTATGGCTGAATAATATTCCACTGTATGGAGAGACCACATTTTATTTATGCATCCAACATAGATGGGCATTTGAGTTGCTTCAGTCTTTTAGGTATTGTCAACAGTGCTGCTGTGAACATGAGTGTACAAGTATTTGTTTGAGTGCCTGCTTTCAATCCATTTGGGTATATACCTAGGAGTGGAATTGCTGGGTCATATGGAAATTCTATGTTTAACTTTTGGAGAAACTGGACAACTGTTTTCCACAGTGGTTGCACCATTTTACATTCCCAAGAGCAGTGTATGAGGGTTCCAGTTTCTCTACATCCTCACCAGTACTTATTACCTCTATTTTTATTTTAGCCATCTCAATGGGTATGAAGTGGTAACTCATTGCGGTTTTGATTTGCATTTCCTTGATGACTAATGATGTTGGTGAGGATATTTTCATGTGTTTATTGGCCATTTATATAACTTTGGAGAAACGTCTAGTCAAGACCTTTGCCTATTTTTTAATTGTGTTGTTTGCTTTTGTTGTCGATTTTGTAGGAGTACTTCATATATGCTGAATGCTAGGCCCTTATCAGATAGACAATTTGCATATATTTGCTCCCATTCTGTGGGTTGTCTTTTCCCTTTCATACACTTGTTTTTACATGATGTCCTAGACCTGCTGCTATGTGTGGATTTGATTAATGGATCTTGGAGGGAGTCTTTGCTTTCTAGCAATCTTTCCTTGGTGGTGCTGGGATGTCTGGCTTAATGTACCTGCCTTTGCTGACACTCCTCTAACTCCTCCACATAATACTCAGCTGCTTTTGGTATCCCTTGTTTGTTCATGGGAGAGGGTGCCCAGGGCCTCACTGGGCCTTTCTTGTGGGTCCACAGGCTTCTGGGAAGCAGAGGGGATCTGGTCACCTTCCCAGCCCAGCATGCGCTGGCCTCTGCAGCATTAGTTCACAGCATTAGTTTACATCCCCAGAGGTCCCGGCATGCCTTTGTCGTGATGCCTATGTTCAGTTAAGGCGCAGTAAGCAGTGGGTGCCCCACGGCCTGCCTTCATCCTCGTGACTCTGCAGAGGCATATACAACATGGGGCCAAGTCCCCAGGTTGCCCTGGGAGAACATGGATGTTGTCTGTGAACTCCCCGCTGTTACATAGGAGACGTTTTCTGGTTAGCAGCAATGTGAGGATCATTTTAGGTCCAGTGTACAAAAGGAAGAAACCCAGTCTGTGAACTCTCCCTGGCCTTTTCTCAATGGCAACACACGTGGGTTCTTGATTCTTCCTGGTGGAACTGTGTTCTGTGAACATTGTACCAGGCAGCACCTGGCCACATTAGCCTGCCTGAATGCCACATTTGTTCTTTAAACACCTGAGGACTGGGTGCTCCCATCCATTCCTGCTCCCAGAATGCCCAGTGCAGTGGCCTCCTCTTCCATTCCCTGGGCTGTGTGATCCTCTGGCCTTGCATAACCCACCCCTGCATCTTAAAGACTCTTCTCTATCTCCTGGTGAAGAACAGGCCTTGCAGATTCATCTCTCCTACCCAAAGGCATCTGTCTCATTTGCATCACGCCGGGGTCCCTTGAAGCAGCAAGCGATCTGGTTCCCAGCACACTGATTAAATAGAAAATGAACACACATGGCAAAAGCTGGGGCTCCTACTTCCGGGCACTTGTCAACATTACAAGACACTTAATTTTAAAGGAAAGCCACTTGCCACCACTCTTCCCCACACCTCCCAGAGGAAGGGGGCGATGTTACAGATGCTTTTCCCAGTGATCTGCTCTAGCGCCATATTTTACTACCTGTTTCAAACTAAAATGGTTTTATTATATATAATATCATTGTTTTCCCACCCTGCAGAATCAAGGCGGCAGCAGGTGTGAAGATAATGGCAGTGAGAGTCAGCAGTGAGGACCAATGGGCAGTCCAGGAGGAAATTGATAATGGCGACACCCAGACGTCAGCCACCCTCACCTGCATGGGCCATCGTCCGGACATGCAGAGCAGGTAAGCATGGAGATCCCCAAGGCACCTTGGCAGTGGGGAGGAGAGAGTGCTGCCAGAGCTCATAGCAAAATAATGTGTGTGTGGATAAAGTGATGCCTCTGCATTTAATGGGGAATGATTTCTTTTGCACTCATCAGCGCAGCTCAGCCGTGCCGCTTCTGAATGGCTCCATTACTGGAATGTGCCACGGTATGAGGCTTCTATCCTTGATGCTCTTCACACAAAAATGACCTAATGAGGTCGGCAGTCTCAGAAATCACCAGGGTTCACATTTGTCACAGTGTAGAGTTTGGTACCCGCGTTTTAAATTTTTATTTTTATTATCACTATTGTTATTGTTTGCATCGAAGAGCTGAAGAAGGAAATGGGGGGAAATAGAAATGATTTAGGAGGCAAGGGGAAAGTGTACTTTGTAATAAGTGAACCGAGGGTAGCTTTATCTATTGGGCTTTCATCCCTTAGTGCTGAAATGTAGTCATTTTGCTGATACCACACTTGGGAATTGGCACATGGCTTCAGAATCTTAATTTGGATGAACTTAGTATTGCTGGAAGGCAGCCTGTCTTCTCCCATTCAGACACCAGCCTTGGGCTTTACAGGGCTGAACTCACCTGGGACCCAGAAGAGAGGTTATCACGGGTTATCTCACATCAGGACACCTGGCAGGTAGAGCTCTCACCTGTGTTGCAACCACCTTCCCTACACAGTCTCATTACCTCTATTTTCTTCTTTCATTAAACACCAGTTTTCTATGGGATTGCTTCACTTAGAGGGCTAACAAGCTTTGCTGGACATGCAGCTGCCTGCTTTAAAAGCTCTGGCTCCTACTTCTCCCAGGAGTGGGCTCAGACTCCTCAGCTTAGCACACGAGCCCCTTCTAAGTCCGTTACTTGTCACCATATATTGTCACAACTAGTTCTCTTTCTTCCCTAGTCTTTAAACTCTTCAAGGCCTGCAGTGTCAGGAACAGGGGAGGCCCTCTGTGAATGAATGAGGGCCTGGGTGGAGGGAAGCATGAGAAATGGAGGGTCTTTCCCAGTGAGTTGCTGGCAAGTGCTGTCTCTTCTTGAGTGACCCCAGCCAACCTCAGCTAGAACCCTCTTCTGCCTGCTTTTGGAGATCTCCTTCAGAGGGAGAGAAGTGACTCAGTCAGAGTGGTCCAAAGCCTTCTGTTAGGAATCACTGACCAGGTAATCTGGATGCCTCTCACTCTAAACTCTATGTTCCAGCCATCTTTCTCCACATCTATTGACAAGGTTTTCAACCCCACTTGGCTGTGGTTTCCCTGGAAGTCTGTATCTGCCTGCTAGACACTCCTAGGTCCTGGGTTGTTAATATTTCTAGAGAGTCTAGGAGTTTTACATCTGCGTAAGTGCTTTCAGTTGCAAATAATAGAATATTTACCTAAAATTGGCTGCTGCAGCAGGGTTTTATCATCTCACATAACAAGAAATGAGAGGTAGATGGGGCCGTGGATGGTCAATCCAGCAGCACACCTGGGTCTCCTGGGTGTTTTCTGTCTTCTCACTCCATTATACCCAGTGCCCTGACTGTCACTCTCCAGCTTGGTTCCTCATGGTCACAGGGTGGCTGCAGCTCTTCCAGGCGTCACAGACTCACCCAGCAATATCTAAAGACTGGAAAGGAGGGGGTCTCTCCTCATGTGTCCTTTTTTATCAGGGAAGAAAACCTTTCCAACAATATCCACGGAAGCCTTCCCTTTAGATCTTATCAATATGCAGTGGGTTCTGTGCTTTTGCTCAAGAGGCAGGGTACCCTTGGAAAATGAGTATCTGGTATTATTTCCAGGCTTTGTAGTGGGAGATGGTCTCTGTTGCCAGGGAATGAGGATGGGAGAGTGGGTGCCTGCTGGGTGGTCAGCTCACAGGTTTACCACCCTCTTTGAAGTTGGTTTCTGTCAAAGTTTGTAGCTTCATTCTCTCTTTTGCCTGGGGTCCCTGTGTGTTTGTATTCCCAGTAGACTTCCTCTTGGTTGCTGGGCTTCTCAGGTGGCTTTGTGTCCCTGCAGGTGGAGAAGTTTTGGGGTGGCATGGTACCAGGAATGTGGGGTCAGGTGCTCAAGCAGTATCCTTAGCAATCTGTCTCCCTGGTTTGGCTTTTTCTCAGACAGATCCTTCCCTCCTGGAGGCAAGATGACTGGTAGCAGCTCCCAGCAAACATCTGCTGACTTGATCACTTCAGGGAGAAAGCTGCTCTCCGCAGACAGGCCCAGCACTGATCCCGGGGTTGGTCACCACTGACTCTGTTTGGTGTCACTTAGATCGTGTACCCATCCTGAACCAATCACTGCAGTCAGCCCAGAACCAGGGGTTCTGACCAGCCCTGTTGGAAGAGTTTGGGCAGAGGGTAGGGGAGGGATTGTAGGTGGGCTGATGGGAACTGGAGCTGGAGTGGGTGCCATCCCAGTTACCTTAGCCTCATGGCTCCTGCTGTTGTGTCATGGGAGTCCAAACGGGATTTTCTAGCTCCCTGCCCTCAGAAATCACTGCCTGGGTACATAATGGTGGGATCCATGGTCTATGCATAGGAAATGAATTTTGTTGATATATTTGACTGACCAAGTGGTAATGTTTTAAATTGAAGAGCAACATGGGCCATAGTTATCACTTTTTGATTCTGTGAGAATCAGTTTTGCATTCTCTTTAGAAAAGATTAAAAAAGGTTACAAGGGAAGAAAGTAAAGTGGTTATATAAGCAGAATTACATAAGTATGAGACACTCACGTCGCCTCATAAAGGAGAGAGTGTCCTCTTTCCCCTTCTCTTTCTTCACATTTAGTATGTGACCTCCCTTGGGCCCTAAGAAGGGCAGGGATTGTCACTTTGGTGTGACAATTTATGTTTACCTAATCTCCTTCTAGAATCCATTTCATCATCTAAATAAATAATTGCTTCTTTTTGTCCTTTTTTTTTGTTGAATTGTAATATCAAGTGAAGTGTGAAGTACAGGCTTGTGGACCGTGCTTGCTGCCTAACAAAGTGAATATATGAATATATCCCTAACAAAACATCCTGCAGAAAGCTGTAATCTCTGAATTGTGACAACCTTAAGTGGAGTAGACTTTTTAATAGAATATAATGTACTAACTGCCTGAAATTCTGTGATAAGAATTAAAAATGTGTTGTATGGGAAGACCCGACATGCTCGGTTAGAACGGCAGTAAAGATCTTAATTTAAAATATTTTAATGAATGCTCATTGTGAGGCAGTGTGAGTAATAAAGATGAAAACCACAAGATAAAGAGTGGTGTTGCCAAAAGAGGAGAGAGGAGATTAGAAAAATAAGCAAATTTGAAAGTGTTCAGAACAGATAACACTGAATCAAGGGAAATGAAAGCTAGATGGTGGACTATTTGCATGGAAGCCACGTGCAGCTAGGTAGGTTGAGATGAGGTTGTTCTTCAAATGATTCCTGTCTGACTGTTGGGACCCAAACCTCAGAGAAAATAAAATGCAGCTTTTTATGTGGTCAGAAACCACAATACAGAGCCCATTCTTATCTAAAAATTTGAATAGAGGCAGAGAAAAATTCAGAGGATATGCAAGCAAAAGCCCTAAAATAGATTTCTTTAAAGAAACAGGCACACCCACGTTGCTGTAACCCAACTCAAGGTAAAGTCAAGATCCAATCCAACTGTTCACTGTGAAGGCTATTGCCTGTTTTATTCTCACACTGCCAGCAAAGACATACCCAAGACTGGATAATTTATAAAGGAAAGAGTTTTAATGGACTCACAGTTCCATGTGGCTGGGGAGGCCTCACAATCGTGGCTGAAGGTGAAGGAGGAACAAAGTTACGTCTTACATGGTGGCAGGTAAGAGAGCTTGTGTAGGGGAACTCCCCTTTATAAAACCATCAGTTCTCATCAGACTTATTCACTATCACAAGAATAGCATGGGAAAGACCCATCACCATGATTCATTTACCTCCCACCAGGTCCCTTCCATGACGTTGGAAATAGCGGAGCTATAATTCAAGATGAAATTTGGGTGGGGATACAGCCAAACCATATCATTCCACTCCTGGCCTTTCCCAAATCTCATGTCCTTACATTTCAAAACCAATCATGCCTTCCCAACAATCCTCCAAAGTCTCAACTCATTTCAGCATTAACACAAAAGTCCATAGTCCAAAGTCTCATCTGAGACAAGGCAAGTCCCTTCTGCCTATGAGCCTGTAAAACCAAAAGCAAGTTAGTTACTTCCCAGATACAATGAGGGTGCAGGCATGTGGTAAATAGAGCCATTCCAAATGGGAGAAATTGGACAAAATAACGGGACTATAGGCCCCATGGAAGTCTGAAATCCAGTGGGACAGTCAAAGCTCTAAAATGGTCTCCTTTGACTCCATGTCTCACATCCAGGTCATACTGATGCAAAAGGTGGGTTCCCAATATCTTGGGAACCTCTACCTCTGTGGCTATGCAGGGTGCAGCCCCCTTCCTGTCTGCTTTCATGGGCTGTCATTGAGTGTCTGTGGCTTTTTGAGGCACACAGTGCAAGCGGCCAGTGAATCTACCATTCTGGGGTCTGGAGGTCAGTGGCCCTCTTCTCACAGCTCCACTAGGCAGTGCCTCAGTGGGGACTCTGTGTGGGGGCTTCCACCCCACATTTCCCTTCTGTACAGCTCTAGCAGAGGTTCTCCCTGAAGGCCCCACCCCTGCAGCACACCTCTGCCTGGACATCCAGGCATTTCCATACATCCTCTGAAATCTAGGTGAAGGTTCCCAAACCTCAGTTCTTAACTTCTGTGCACCTTCATGTCTAACACCACATGTAAGCTGCTAAGGCTTGGGGCTTGCACCCTCTGAAGCTATGGCCCTAGCTTTACATTGGCCCCTTTTAGTCATGGCTGGAGCAGCTGGGATGCAGTGTACCAAGTCCCTGGGCTACATAGAACAGGGGTGGGGTGTGGGGCGGGTCCTGGGCCAGGCCCACCAAAGAAACCGTATTTTCCTCTAGGCCTCTGATGGGAGGGGCTGCCAGGAAGGTCTGTGACAGGCCCTGGAACCATTTTCCCCATTGTCTTGGTGATTAATCTTTGGTTCTTTGTTACTTAGGCAAATTTCTGCAGCTGGCTTGAATTTCTCCTCAGAAAATGGGGTTTTCTTTTCTATCACATCATCAGGCTGCAAATTTCCCAAACTTTTCTGCTCAGCTTCCCTTTTAAACAGAAGTTCCAATTCTAAACCATATCTTGTGAATATGTAAAACTGAATGCTTTGAACAGCACCCAAGTCACCTCTGAATGCTTTGCTGCTTAGAAATTTCTTCCACCAGATACCCTAAATAATCTCTCTCAAATTCAGAGTTCCACAAATTTCTAGGGCAAGGGCAAAATGCCACTAGCTTCTTTGTTAAAACATAGCAAGAGTCACCTTTATTCCAGTTCCCAACAAGTTCCTCGTCTCCATCTGAGACCACCTCAACCTGGACTTCATTGTCCATATCACTGTCAGTATTTCAGTCAAAGCCATTCAACAAGTCTCTAGGAAGTTCCAAACTTTCCCACATCTTCCTATCCTCTCCCGTCCTCCAAACTGTTCCAATCTCTGCCTGTTACCCAGTTTCAAAGTTGCTTCCACATTTTGGGCAGCACCCCACTCTACCAGTACCAATTTACTATATTAGTCTGTTCTCATGCTGCTAATAAAGACATACCCAAGACTAGGTAATTTATAAAGGAAAAAGGTTTACTTGACTCACACTTCCACATGGCCTGGGAGGCCTCACAATCATGGCTGAAGGTGAATGAGGAGCAAAGTCACATCTTACATAGTGGCAGGCAAAAGAACTTGCATAGGGGAACTCCCCTTTATAAAACTATCAGCTCTTATGAGACTTATCATGAGAACAGCACAGGAAAGACCCACTGCCATGATTCAATTACATCCTACTGTGTCCCTCCCACAAGACATGGGAATTGTGGGAGCTATAATTCAAGATGAGATTTGGGTGGGGACATAGCCAAACCGTATCAGCTACCATATTGGAGAATCTGGAAAATCCTATCTTTCAGGAGTTTTTCTTTGCCTACTCTAATCTAGAAAAATATTATAACCATTTGAGCAGAGGGAGAGATTGTCCTTTTAATTAACTGAACTAACTCATTGTTTTTTTGTGAAACTTAACATTTGACCATTAAACAAAAAACAATGTTGACATAAGACAGTTACCGTATCAGGTGTCATTGTGTGAATTTGTGAAAAATGAACGAGGCTAAATCTTTCATTGTGCTGAAGGATTCTTTTTTTTTCTTTTGAGGAAATCTTTTTTTCAGTTGTACTTTAGGTTCTGGGGTACATGTGCAGATCATGCAGGATTGTTGCATAGGTACATACATGACAAGGTGGTTTGCTGTGTTCATCCCCCCCATCACCTATATCTGGTATTTCTCCCCTCATTATCCTTCCCCATCCCCCGCTGTCTCTCCCCTAGGCCCCCCCAATTGACTGTAGTGTGTGATGCTCCCCTCCCTGTGTCCACATGTTCTAATTGTTCAACACCCGCCTATGAGTGATAACATGCAGCATTTGGTTTTCTGTTCTTGTGTCAGTTTCCTGAGAATGATGGTTTCCAGATTCATCAGTGTCTCTATGAAGGACACAAACTCATTGTTTTTAATGGCTGTGTAGTATTCCATGGTGTATATGTGCCACATTTTCTTTATCCAGTCTATCGTTGATGGACATTTGGGTTGGTTCCAGGTCTTTGCTATTGTAAACAGTGCTGCAATGAACATAGGTGTGCATGTGTCTTTATAATAGTACAATTTATAATTCTTTGGGTATATACCCAGTAATGAGATTGCTGGGTCAAATGGTATTTCTATTTCTAGGTCCTTGAGGAATCGCCATTCTGATTCAAGTTTAAGAAAAGAAGAAGGGAGACAGTTGAATGATTATAATAGCTGCCTCTATTTCAACAAAATAGAAGTAGTTTTTCCTCCCTGACTCCGTTTGTGTTAGTTTCTTTCATTCTATAAAATATTTTATTGAAAGGTAAAAGACAGAACACACAGAACATGTTAATATGTCTTCGAGGACAATTTTGTTTGATTCTGTTTGTCCATTTCTTATTTTACTTAAAAAAATCTACTGGAAAACCATATGGTGCTTGTTAGGTGCCAGGCACTGTTAGGTCTTTCAGGTGAATATACTTTTAAAAATCAGAAAGATTAGAACCCTGCGAAGTGGATAAGTAATTATTTTATTCCCACTTAAAAGTTGTGTAATTGAGACACAGTTAAATGATTTCCCAAGGGCTCAGAGCTGGTATGTGGTCAAAGCAGTCAGACTTTGCAGGGAGTTCATGCTGAAACTGCCACCCTGGGCTTCACAGAAGGCATGGCAAAGCACCTGTGCTGTGAGCTGTGCTCACATCCTCCTGGTCTTGCCCAGCCACAACTTTTAGCTCTCTTATTCCCACAGGACTGAAAATTCACTAAAAGCAGCGCCCGCAGCACCAGCAGGCCATTTGGCATGTGGAAATAGAGGAGGTAGGTGGTCAAAGGGTGACCCCTCAAAAGACATGTCCGTGTCCTCATTCCTAGAACTTGTGAATGTGACTTATTTGGCTAAAGGGTCCTTGTAGAGGTCATCAAGTTAAGGATTGTGAGATGAGATCATCCTGAGTTAGCTGAATGGACCCTAAATTCAAAGACTGCTCTCATTTTAAGAGACACACAGAGGAAACGGCCACGTGGTGGCAAAGGCAGGGATGTGAGGGATGCAGCCACGACTGTGGAAATTAGGGAGCACCTGGAGCCTCCAGAAGCTGGGGAGGTGAGGCATCGAGTGTTCCCTTGAGCCCTCAGCGGGAGCACGTTTCTTTCAACACCTTGACTGAGGATCGCTGGCTGCCACAGTGTGAAAGAATAAGTCTCTGTTGTTTTAAGCCATCATGTCTGTGAGGATTCATTACAGCAGCCCCAGGAGACTAGTCCAGGTGCGTAAAGAATACCTGTTGAATAAGCAGGCTGAGGCAGCTCAATCCTCGATGCCCGTCAGTCACCTGGGAGTCTTCACAAAATGCTGACAGTCCTGGATGCAGATTCCTTAGCCCTTGCCCCAGTGGGCTACAAGCATTGGCCTTTGATGAAAAGACCCCAGGTGATTTTAATGTGCAGCCCAGGCTGAGAATTCCTGGGAAACATGAATGAATGAAAATCCATTTAAGCCTCAGGAGAAGATAAAGATACTTAGTTTTAAACGACTTTAGGATTTGAAAGCAATGGGTTTGAGGTACACAATTCTTAGATTTACAGTCGGATTTGCCACTGGACACTTGGAGACCTTTGAGTACCAGCCACTGCCAAATTCAAAGCCAGGATCTCAGGTAGGGAAATGCATCCTGCACAGGGGACCCACCTGTAGGGAGAGCCACACTTAAAGAGAGTAGGGAGGTTTGTTTTTGTTTGTTTTCATTCATGCTAGAAAGTGGCAACAGAGTCCTATAAGAAATGGAGGACTCCTCCCTGACCCCTTCAAAAGGCCCAAGCCTGCAGAAGAAAAGAAAAAAGAAACATTTAAAAACACTCCACTTATTTTTCCCAACCAGTGGGAAGCACTTTGAATTTCCGCTGCTTGCCAGTTTCAGCATAAGTAAAATAAAAGGCTCTGTACTTCAAAAGTAATAGATGGTTCAATTGTAGAAAATTTAGAAAATACAATTGGGTAAAATGGAGAGGATAAAAGTCATTTCCAAACGTAGGATTGTAAGGGTAATAACTGTCAATATTTTGAGTATATTGGTATTCTATGTGTTCACATGTATATTCAGAAATATGTTATTTCTGCGCATATTAGACTTGCTTCTTTAGCTTTGAAAGCTGTTGTTTTCTGTAATAATATAGAATAAATACATAGTAACATCTTTTCATGCCATTGAATATTTAACTATAATGATAATTATCAAGCCCTTTAAAAAAATTGGTCAAAGTGTTTAACCCTCTTCCCAGAAAAATGCAAATGCACACACATAGACAATTTTTTTCAACCATTTCAAGATTCGTAGAGCCCTTCAATGAATCTGTAATTTTAATGTATAATATTTTATTGATATTATAGCAGTATATTCTATTCATTTGCCATATTTCATTTTTTTCCCTCCTTTAAACATTGCTACTGGCCATTTTGATGAGGTTGCGTCTTTTTCCTTTTAAACATTCCTTTGAAATATTTTTTCTTTTAAAGCATAAAGTGTCTGTCAAATCTCTTTGTAGATAAATCTTTAGGAGGGAAAGCTAGAAGTGAATGGCAGGTCAAAATACATGTTGTGTTTTTAAGTTTGGGATGCTTTGGTGAGCTTTCCCTGCCTGTTTATAGGGCTGAGTGAACAGTGCCCACTTCCTTTACCAACATTGGGCCTTACCTTAAAAAAATTAATTTGATAGTTGAAATATGGCTGTCTTCTTGTGGGCATAATGTGCATTGACTTAATTTCTGGTTACATTCAATAACTTTTCCTGTGTCTGTTTGTGAATGTTTTTCCCTACTTAGTTGCCTTTATTTTGTATGACTATGTTGTTACTTGAGCAAGATTTTCCGTTTGTGTAAAATGTAGTCATTTTCTTTAAGGCAAAGATTCTAATCTGGAGGAGGACAGAGTGGTCCTAGCAGAATGCCAGAGAGGCTGGTCAAAATCCATCCATCAGCCTGGGCCCCCTCAGTGGTTAGGGAGAATCAGTGCCTGACGCTAGTGAAAGCAGTAAAGGCATACTTTATTCAGACTCTTTCTGCAACAGTGGAAAAGAGACCTCTGTACAGAGGGGGACTCAATTGTGGATTCAGTGGAAACAGCTGGGGATTTGTAGCCCAGGAAGGGAGGAGGAGAGGAAGGTGAATGAGGGGCAGGCAGGTGACAAATTTCTGAGAGGAGACAGCAAGGGTGGGGGCATTCTTGCTAAGCCTACTTAGGATTCTTGCTGAAGGCGGCCAGATATCAAGGGTGGGAGATTCCCTCTAAAAGGACTTTAGCAGATTCTTCTTAAAATTGAGATATGCGAATCCATCACAGGTGGGGAGTGGGGTGGGGTTGAGGAATGGGGAGGAGGTAGTGGGGGGCAGGTTTGGGAACAAGTTAGGGCTCAGAGGTGCCTGACTCAAGCTTGGTTAAGGAGAGGGTCACAGTGCCCCCTGCTGGCCTGTCCAGGGCGGGTAGTGCAAGTGAGAACTAAACCTTGGTTGTTTTAAGCCATTGAAGTTATTTGTTACCACAGCATAACATAATCTATCCTGACTGATATAAAGAGTTTTCAGTTATACATTAAAAAATGTAATAGCCTTCTTTGAGGGGAGCAGTTTTAGCTTTATAGAACTGATTGGAAAGAAAGTATAGCAAATTCCCATATTACCCCTTACCCTTCCAGTTCCCCTGTTATAACATCTTGCATTAGTGTGGCACATTTGTTACAATTGATTAGTCAGTATTGATACATTATTACTTACTAAAGTCCACACTACCCATTGGGGTTCACTCCTTCTGTTGTAGGGTTTGCTAATGTCTAATAACATTTATGCACCATTACAATATCACACAGAGTAGCTTCACTGCCCTAAGACCACCCACTATGCTCTTTCTACCCTTTCCCTCCTTCTCCCTGAACTCCTGGAAACCACTGATCTTTTTACTGCCTCCATAGTTTCGCCTTCTCCAGAATGTTGTATAGTTGGACTCAAATAGTATGTACTCTTTTCAGATTGGCTTCTTTCACTTGGCAATGTGCATTTCAGTTTCCTCGTTGTCTTTTCTCGGCTTGATAGCTCATATCTGTCTATCACTGAATGACATTCCATTGCCTGGATGGACCAGCATTTATCCACGCATATAATGAGGGACATCTTGGTTGCTTCCAAGTTTTGGCAATTATGATAAATGCTACTGTCAACATTCGTATTCAGACTTTTGTGCAGATGTAAGTTTTCAACTCATTTGGATAAATTCCAAGGAGCACAATTGCTGGATCATATGATAAGAATATGTTTAATTTTGCAAGAAACCACTAGACTGTCTTCAAAAGAGGGTGTAGCATTTTGTATTCCAATCAGCAGTGAATGAGGCTTCCTGTGTCTTCACATCCTTGCTAACATTTAGTGTTATCGGTATTTTGGATTTTAGCCATTCTAATAGTTGTGTAGTGGTACCCTCATTTTTTAAAATCTGCAACTCTCCAATGATACCTGATGTTGAGTATCTGTTCATGTGCTTATTGCCATCTATATATCTTCTTTGGTCAGGTATCTGTTTAGGTCTTTTGCTCATTTTTAAAGTTGGGTTGTACTTTTTTTAAAATTAATGATATGTTTAAAAAATTTTAAAAATAATGCTATTGCTTATCTTTTCATTCTCATGATTAAATATACATTTTGAGTAGTAATAGAAGTTCCACAATATGTTCATAGATTTCATGTGACTACCTTTGGATGACTAAGAGTTCTCAAGTTCTAATTCTCAAGGTGCCTGATTTAGAGCAGAAAAAAACACACTTGGGTGTTATGGTACAGTTGTTTAAAAAAGGTCTTATTTTTGGCCCCTGAGTCTTCCTGATGACCAGGAAGGTCTTACTGGCTGAGGGCTATGTTCCTGGCAACATGCAGGCTCATACAGCTCGTTGCTGGAATGTCTGTGTGGCCACCTGAGGTCTTTCTGACCGGGTCTTTCTTCACTAATCCATCCAGCTGCTAGTGTAGTCTTCTTAAAACAGCTTTCATCACGACCTAGTGGTCCTGTTTCCTGTTACAGCAGATCTAAGCAATTGGCTTGATTGTTAACAGTCCTTTTTAGAATCAGAACTTGAGATGCTTGAACCCTAGTCCAGGAGTCAGACGCTGAGACTGTGAACTGAGCCAGTAGGTGGCGCTCTGCACAGTAGGACAAGAGACCAAGTTCGACGGAGGTAAGAGAACGCGTTGGGTTCCGTCGGGAGAGAATCTAAAAAGGCTTCTCAGAGGAAGTGATATTTGAACTGGTCCCTGAAGCATGAATAGGAGTTTAAAAGTGGTTAGAAATACACATTTCTGGGAAGGTGACCTATTAAGCCGTTCTGTGTGTAATGTTAACACTGTATTATATTTGTCTTGCGAAATGCTCCTTAATGCAATAATTTGATATGGCACAGGTCAGGCTTGATAGTGGGGCTGGCTGGTCTTAGTGTCTGGGAGGGTGTATCTGGATGGGGGCCACCCTGAGCAGTCTCTGCAAAGATGCCTGTATGGGAGGAGTTTTCAGGATTTATGGGAAGAAGACCTTCCTGATGCAGCATTTATTGAGCACTGCTGTGTGCCAGGTCCTGTGTTCTATATTATCCCCTTTAATTATCAAAATAGCCAGTGAAGAAGTTACCACTCTTAGCTACATTACAGCTGGGGAGACTGAGGGTCAGAGATGTTAAGGGCCCATAGCCATGTAGCTAGGACTGGTGGACCTGGGATTTGAACCCAGGCTTCAGGACTCCAGAGCAGTGCCTGGCAGAGTAGGTTCTCAACAAGTATATGTTGAATGTTCTGAGTCTAACACTCTTTTCTCAATGTCAGAATAATCTAAAAACAAGAAGTGGTTGGGGACAAAAAGAAACTGCCAAAGGTCAGCACGTTGGTGGGACTTTGGGAGCCTCCCCAGATCCCTGTTTCAGCTACATCACTCGAGGTTACAGGAAGCTGCGCCTTAATCACCACATTGCCAGTTTCATGCACTGTAGGTCCTTTGTGAAATGGAAATAGAAGATAGAGTTTCTCTTAGAAACTCGATGTATCATTTAGAGTCCAACATGACTTTTCTTACTGAGTGCAGATTTTATTTCTACGGTAGGATTTAACTTTCGTAATTTTCTTGTGCAGGCAAAAATGGAACCCAATGAAATTGGAGTCTTTCTTTCTATAGGTCTGCTAGCATGCTGATTTAAAAACAGAGCCTTTATGTCAGATTTCTGATGGGGTGTTGAAGAAACAAACCCAGGGTAACTTGCCAAGTAGATGCTAATGGAAATTACTCTCTCTTTTTTTTTTTTTTTGAGAACGAAAGCCTCTCTCTGTTACCCAGATTGGAGTGCAATGGCATGACCTCAGCTCCCTGCAGCTTCTCTCTTCTGAGCTCAGTGATCTGCCTCAGCCTCCCAGGTAGCTGGGACTGCAGACATGTACCATCATATCTGGCTAATTTTTAATTTTTTTTTGTGGATACAGGGTCTTGCTGTGTTGCCCAGGCTGGTCTTGACGTACTGGGCTCCAGTGATCCTCCCGCCTCAGCCTCCCAAAATACTGGGATTACAGGTGTAAGCCACCGCACCCAGCCACAAATGACTCTTTATTTGACGTTTTATGTTGACGTTTGTTAGAAACCAGGCCTCTCCATGAAATCATTTTATTCTTATGTCATTATTTTTGAAGCACTTAATCTATTTATTCATTCATTTTTTGACATATTTATTGCCATTATATCACTATTATTATGACATTATATCATATTATTATATGATTATTATATTTGTCACTATGAAGCCTTCCTCAGATCTGCTGCAAGCCTTTTACAAAAGCAATGAAATGAACATTTGAGTGGTTGTCTCTTCCTTCTTCTCTGTTTCCTAGAGAAAATTCTACATGATTTGAAAATATTCGTTTAACTCAGCCTGCCTCAACCAAGCTCAACTCATGCACCATGCCTTTAAACATAGATAAAAGCTAATGTGCCTAGTTATTGTTCTCTTTTTGGGTGAGAAGAAACCTTCTGTGTCTTTTGAAAGGACGTTTTATTTGATTTTATCCAATTCCATGGCCAACGTCCTATGCTGCTTTTCATCGGTACAGGCAAACGTGGGCCCATGTTACGTTGCCTGTGAGCAGATTGCAGCCTGTCCCTGAGTGTGGCTAGTTAGGGAACCTGGTGGTGTTTGCAGAAGGGGTGTGCAGGCTTCACCCTTGAAGATAGTCCCCTATCTTACCACATGATCTTCTTTTAAAAATAATGATAGACTATTTTTCAGAATGGTTATAGATTTACGGAAAAATTGAGCGTATACTACAGGGGTTTCTTGTGTAAGCTTCTCACTCACTTAACACCCAGTTTCCCTTATAATTCACATCTTACCTTAGTATGGTATATTTGTTACAATTAGTGAATCAACGCTGATTTGTTGTCATTAACTAGAGTCCATAGCTTATTCAGATTTCCTTAATTTTTTCGAATATCCTCTTTATTTATTTTGAGAGGGAGTCTTACTCTGTCACCCAGGCTGGAATGCAGTGGCATGATCTCTGCTCACTGAAGCCTCCACCTCCAAGGCTTGAGTCATCCTTCTGCTTCAGCCTCCCAAGTTGCTGGGACTACAGGCACATGCCATCATGTCTGGCTAATTTTGTTGTTGTTGTTTGTTTGTATTTTTTGTAGAGATGGGGTTTTATCATGTTGGCCAGGCTGGTTTCAAACCCCTGACCTCAAATGATCTACCCACCTTGGCCTCCCAAAGTGCTGGGATTACAGGTGTGAGCCACCGCACCCGGCCCTGATGTCCTCTCTCTGTTCCAGGATCCCACATGACATTTAGTTATCATGTCTCCCTTGGGTCCTGTTGGCTGTGACAGTTTCTCCGACTTCCTTGTTTTAGATGGCCTTGACGGACAGTTTTGAGGAGCACTGGCCAGGGATTTTATTGAATGCCCCTTTATTGAAACTTGTCTGATTTTGTGACTTGACGAAACTGAGGTTATAAGTTTTTGGGAGGTAGGCCACAGAGGTAAGGTGCCATTTTCATCATGTCATATCAGGGTCCGTGCTGCCAACATGATGTATGGCTGCCGACCCTGATGGCCTGCCTGATGGCCTGTTGCCAGGTTTCTCCACTATAAAGTTACCTGCTTCCCCCCTTTCTTCACTGAAGGGGTGGGGAGTTACGCCCCCTCCTTAAGGGCGAAGTATCTACAGATGCATTTGGAATTCTTCTCGCAGCTCCACTTTAATTTCTGATGCTAATTGCAACTAGACTTTGAGCTCTGGGAGTGAAGGGACTGTGTTTCCTGCTACAGTGAATCACTGTTATCCAGCACCATGCCTGACACCATGCCTGACTGTGCCTGACACATATCCTTAATAAAATATTACTAAATCAATGAATAATGTAGGATGATTTGTTCAGGCACACCTGCCCTCTTGTAGATTTCCCTTCCACCCCTTAGCAGACTGGAGCGTAGCTGTGGGGTTATTTTCGGGTGAGCACACTGGCTGGGGCTGTGTGCACATGGGAGAGCTAGATGTCACATCACTGGTCAGAGTTTCACGGTAGCTCATGTGGGTAGTGACGTGAAATGTGCAGAGAGCTAAAACCGGGCCATGTGATGGAAAGGCCTGGGGCTACTAGAGATAGTGTGGGCAGGAAACCTGGTCTAGGGAAATGCTGTTGACTCTGAGATGGGAAGAATGAGAAGTCAGCCACTCAGTGACCTGGGGAAGGACCTTCTAGGCAGAGGGAAGAGGAGCTGCAAAGGCTCCCAGGGAAGGTGGTGCCGGGCTCGTAGGTTGAAGGCCCGGGCAGCACAGAAATCACAGAATCCATCCGAGCTTGAGCCAGGTCTGCACGATGGTCGTCTCTGCAGCCGGCATCCTGTGCTTCAGTTCAACAGATGTCTATTAAGTGCCACCCACCTCCCGAGTGCTGTTTTGGGTTCTGGGAAATCAGCTGGGAACAAAACCAGTGAGTCCGTCCTGGCACTCCTGAACTTACATCTGTAGAAAGGAATATGCAATTGTATGTCAGGTGGTGATAACAGCTAACAAGAAAAGTAAGGCAGGTAAATGGACAGAGGGACTGGGAGGTTCTACTTCAGACAGGGTGGTCAGGGAGGGCCTCTTGGACGAGCAGAGCCCTGAAGGGAGTGTGGGGAGGAGCCGTGGAGAGATGTGGGAGGAGAGAGTCTCCCCAGAGCCCCTGAGGCGGCCTGCCCCCATGTGGTCAGGGGTCGAGCTGGCGTGGAGTGAGTGAGGGGTAGTGGGGACCAGGTCAGCAAGGTGGCCAAGGGCTGCATTATATAGGACTTCATAGGCTCTGAAAAGACTTTGGATTTTATTCTGCATGGGGTGAGCAGCTACTGCAGGGCTTTGGGGGAAGAGATGTAATCTACTTTATATTTTTTTGAAAGATCTGCTTGGAGGAGCAAGGGTGTGGCCTGGGAGCCCAGGTGGGGGCTCTTGCCATCATCCAGGGGCTGTAATTGAAATGGAACTTGCCTTTCTGCTTGTTGCCTGGGTAATGGGGGGTCCCCTTCATGTAAATGATGACATGATGAGAAAAGCTGCATGTAAGTGAATGATGGTGAACAGGCAGAGAAGCAAATGGTCTGGCTAACTCTATTTTGGTGGAAAGATACCTGCCCCCTGGGAAGGATTTATGGTAGGCTTTGAGCATGGGCAGAAGGTGAGAGTGCTGGGAGGATGTCTGGGATAAGGACCGAGAAATTGTACGGAGTGGCATGCTTAGGACTAGATTGCTTTGTGTGGATGTCCTCAGTATAAATCAGCCAGGTCTTCCATAGGCCACGGCCACTTTTCTTCCCCCTGACTTTACTGCTACAGGCAGAAAAACCCAGGGCTGGGAGGAGGCCATGCCAGCCTTCCAGGATGGTGGCTTTGGGGCGTTAGCCATGGTGGCAGCCAGCTGCCCTGTCCTTGATGCTCCCAGGTATGTGGAGGGGATGACAGTGAGTAGACAAGGAAGTCAGTGAATGGCGAGGAGGGACAACATGGTGGTTGGCTTGAGATACAACCTGCAATGCAGAAGGCTCGTGGTGAGGGGACAGCCATTGGTCATAGGATTCTTAGGGCTTGCAGTCTGGGGACTCTGAGACCTGGGTTCTGCTCTGGATACCTCTGGTGACTTCACTGCCATGCCCACCTGTTTTCTCTGAGTCTCGCTTTGGCCATATGTGAAATTGAGGGCCATGTTTGCAAATGCTCTTTTTCCTGTGCTCCCAAAGTGCTGTGCTCCCAAAGTGCTGTGCTCCCAATTCTGATCCTGGGACATGGATCATGGCTGCTCTGCTCTCATGCTGCCGGCGTGTTGGTGCGGAGTGATGGCAGCTTGATTTTGTGTAAACTGTTTGGGGAATTACATTTGTAAATCCTGTAAGCAAAAGCAAGCTTGGCCAGATCTCCATGGTCAGCCAGATCTCCACAGTCAGCCAAGTCTCCATGGTTAGCCAAGTCGCCATCTTCAGCCGGGTCTCCACAGTTAGCTGGGTCTGCACGGTCAGCCAGGTGTCCACGCTCAGCCAGATCTCCACAATCAGCCGGGTCTCCACAGTCAGCAGGGTCCCTGCAGTCAGCTGGGTCTCCATGCTCAGCCGGGTCTCCATGGTCAGCCAGGCTGGTTACAGCTCTCAGGCACATCTGTGGTTTTATTTTAACTGGAACATAATGACTGTAATCACAGAAGCTTGGGAAATTGGAACCTGGAGGAAGCATTCTTTTGTTGAAAGACAACAGTGAATGGGCTGAGAGAATTCCTTGAATACACACACACACACACACACACACACACACACACACACACACGTGAGGTGGGAGAGAGAGAGAGAGAATGGGAGAGGTAGAATGTGGCCTGCGATGCCAGAGGCTTGATGCATAGCCACCAGATGGGGCCCATTGTTTATGAGCATTACTTTTGCTGGTTGACAGCATTTCTAGAATTTCATTTCTGATATATCGACTTGCTTACTTAACAAGCAGTGTGTTAAAAAGCATGAAAACCGACAAGCACTGGCGTCAGCCATT
The DNA here is from genome assembly GCA_963574635.1 of Cheracebus regulus. NCBI lineage: Eukaryota > Metazoa > Chordata > Mammalia > Primates > Pitheciidae > Cheracebus > Cheracebus regulus. Next base: position 13,516 of record CAUYQU010028923.1, on the reverse strand, counting down.
GGCCCATGGCACGTCCCTTGGCTGGACGGGCCGTGGTGGAATCAACATCTGGTACCTGTCGGTGTGACTCTTGGTGCACACATCTCGACACTGACTGTACTCAGATTCATCTTCTATGTAAGAATGTCTTCCCTTCCCAAGAATGTTCCTGGTTCCACAAACACACTTCATACTTCACTCCTTTGTTCTACAAGCAGTGGACAAAAGCACTTCAGAGTGAAATGTCGATTTGGCCAAGAAAACTGGGAAGGAGAAGGAGGCCTTTCCTTAAGCACTTGCGTCTTATAAGCAAGTGTCGGAGCAGACACTTTGTGTCTTCTGAGAATGCCGTGTGCCACATCCCATGCATGGTGAGTCCTGCCAATGACTTCTGAGTCAGCCCCCACAGCCAGCATCCTTGGAGTGTGCTTAAGTTTAAATGTTTTTCATAACTGCAGGTTTATAAGATTTCGACCTGGCCACAGAAATCACCACTTTCTTCATTGGTTTTAAAGGACTGGAATAAGTGAAGCTTCCCCAGATGCTTGTAAAGGTATTTGCAGCAGAACATCGAGGTCATCAGGGCAATGCTGGAAGCGTTTAGGAACCAGGTGTCCCCTGACTTGAACTCCAGATGGCTTTATTCCTGGATTGACCCTCTGGTCATCCCTCTTTCAAACACTCTCCGGCTCATCTGGGATTTCTGTGCCATGAGTCTTAGCTGACTGCCTTCCTTAGAATGATACCCTGAGGCTAGACAATGATGTATTTTCTCTCTTCTGCCTGCACTGAGGCCTTTTTCTTAAAGTTCATGACATAATGCCATGTCATTATCTCTTTTCCTTTCCTATGTGTTATTTTGCCTTGGAAGGGGGCTCTCCAAATTGAATATTACATATGAGATACTGAATATTACATATGAGATATTTGTGGGCGTATTAGCTCCCTATTGCTGACGTAACAGATTATCAAAAACTTTGTGGTTTCAAAGGGGATGAATTTATTCTTTCTCATTCTGAAAGTCCGAAGTCTAATGTAAATTTCACTGGCGTAAGTCCAGGCATTGCAGAGCGCTGTCCCTCCTGAAAGCTCTCTGGAGGGTCTGTTTTCTCACCTTTTCCTGCTTCTAGGGGGTACCCACATTCCTTGGCGGGTGGCCCTGCGTCACTCCGACCTCTGCTGCCATGGTCACATCTCCTTCTCTGACTCTGACATGCCTGTCCCCCTCTAGCAAGTACCAGTGTGGTCACATCAGGCTTACCTGATAATCTCCCCACCCTGGGAGCCTTAATCTAACCACATCTGCAAAGTCCTTTTGACCATACAAGGCACCGTGTTCACAGGTTCTGGGGATTAGGACGTGGCTATCTTATGGGGCCACCATTCTGCCTAATCACAATCTGTAATGTGTGTGTCCTGGGCCTGTCCGGGGTCAGCTGGCTTCCATCTGGGTTTGGCCCTTGGGAGGCCCTGGTGGGAGATTAGAGGGTGGGAAGGTCGGGGAAGCCGGGGCATCGCTCCCCATCCCAGCCTCAGTGGCTGCCCAGGCAGTGGCTCTGCACAACTCCTGATTCCAGCCCCTGCAGAAGGAGCTGGCTGTGGCCAGATGTCAGGTTCCATCGAGGGGTCCCCAGGCTCTGGCCACTGCCAGTTCTTCTTTGCCCTTTCAGCCTTGAGGTGGGCATGACTTCTTGCTGTTCTAATCTCAGCATTTTTTTCACCATCCCGTCTGCATTCTGAGATTTCCCTTCACTTGGGTGACCAATTTCCTGCACAGAATGCCTTTTATTGTAAACTCCTGAAGTGGTCTGTGTTTCTTGCACACACTGGTCTGATGCAGCAAGGTCAGGAGCGAAGAGCTCCTCGTCATGCTGAAACTTCTTTTCCGTATAAAACTCAGAGTGCACAAGGAGAGAAGTCTGGGCTTCTTGAACCAGCCTGGACTCTTTCTTACTAAGCGTTTGGGGAAACCCTCAGGAAAATCCCCTTAGTAGGGGTTCAGGTGTCCCCTCACCCTCGGCATGTCTGCTCTGTAGAGACTGTCTCTTCTTAAGGGGAGCCGGGGGAAGAGAAGATCATGACCACTGTCTCTTGTTCCCTGGCAAGTCTTGCTCAAGGTGTTCCTTCCAAAATGAAACTGAGAGCTGAAACGTGTGGCTGTGAAGCCCCCATCTCATGCCTCTGGCTGGAAAACCCCAGTTTTCTGAATTATGTCTGTATGAATAAGCAAGCTCTTCTGAATTATGTCTGTATGAATAAGCAAGGCAGACCTTTGACCCTTTGATGTCCAAAGAAGGCAGGTGAGAGCTGTGATCAGTTGCCACTAAGGGCCGAGAATTTCTGTCACACGGACCATTATTAAAGAGAGACTGGGGTGTGAAGGGGTGCAGCCCTCAGCCCTACCCACCTGAGGCTGAGATGGTCCCCAGGTTTTCTGCAGGGGCAGGCGTTAGACATGTCCTCCCTGGTCGCCAAGCAAGGACATACCAGCCCCAGCAACCAGGACTGCTTGGAAACATTTATTCATTCAGTGTGTATTATGGAGCCCTCCCAAGAGCCAGGCACTAGTATAGGTGCTGAATTTACCACACTGAACAAAACGGTTAATGTCTTTCCTCCATGAAGTTTGTATTCTAGTGGGAGGAAACAGACGATAATAAAGATTTACTATTAGATGGAAAAAAAGTCTTAGGGAGAAAAATAAAGCAGGCAGTAAGAATGGAGAATGCTGGTGTAGGGCAATTCCCGATTTTGGAGCAGGAAGTCAGGGCTGAGCTCACTAGGAAGAGGCGGCTGGACTGGAGGTCTGAGAGATGGGAGGGAGAGGGACGGACAAGTGGCCCCCTTGGGGCAGGAGGAGCTAAATGGAGGGCACCTGTCATAACAAGCACAGCAGGGAGGCCTGTGGGGTGAGAGCAGATGGGGCAGTGGAGTCGGAGGGTCTCCGTGTTGACCTCTGCCTCTCCAACCTGCCCTCTCTTCCCTGATAACAGTCTCACATTAGCTTTGAAGACGTCCTTTCCTTCCTTCTGTTCCGAGGCAAGGCATCTGGTGTGCGTTGTGGTCTTTCCCTCTTTCCACCCTGTTCCTGTGCACGATCACGTTCCAGTGGAAAGTAGAAAGATTTTGGGCTCTGGAACCTGACTGCCTGAACTGTGTCCTCAGCTGTGCCTCTTACTGTGTGAGCATGAGCACATTGTATGAAGCTCATTGTTAAAATTAGGATCCTAATGGATGCTCAAGGGAATGAGTGTGGAAGCTACAAGCCCAGCACGCCAGCTGCTCAGTCCATCCCAGCCTCACTGTTTGCCACGCTCTCTTCCTGTGATGGAATCATGCCTCCTCCCCTGTAGCACACACACAGCCTTAGTTGGAAATAGGCTCGTTGGAGTTGTAATGATTTAAGATGAGGTTACACTGAGGTGGGGTGGGACCTAATCCAAGATGACTGGTGTCTTTTAAAAGAGCGGGCCATTTGGACACAGGCATGCACACAGGCAGAACATCGTGTGAAGAAGGCAGAGATCAGAGTGATGTATCTGCAAACCAAGGAACAGCCAGGATTGCCAGCAACCCCCAGAAGCAAAGAGAGGGGCACAGGATAGGTTCTCTTTCACAGCTCTCAGAAGAGGAGACTTTGCCAACACCTTCATCTTGGACTTCCAGGCTCCAGAACTTCAAGGGCAAACATTTTTGTGGTTTCAGCCACTCAATTGGTGATACTTTGTCATGGTAGCCCCAGGAGGCTAATCCACTTGCCTTCATCTTTTTTTTTTTTTTGTCTGCCTCCCCGGAACATAGACCTATGGCTGAACTATTTACAGTCAAGTGGCTGGTGTGGTTCCAGTGCATCTTCTCCAAGTCTCAGAAGCATCTTCCCAGAACACGCAAGTCCCCTCTGCCACCTGCAGGAGTCCTCTCTGGATGCCATGTGGCTTTTGACCGTCAAGCCAGGGTCATCTCTAGAGCACAGGTGTGTTCAGGTCTATAATTCTGGTGGATGCAATTTTCAAGGGTCATACCACATCCTTGTTTAGCTGATAGGATTTGTCTACAGCTTCTACAAAAGAGACACTCAGATAACACCTTAAATTCAATACAAATGTCTTTGCACCCAGCATCCACTCAGGAGGGGCTGCCTGGGAGGGAGTGTGGGATTGGGGCAGAGTGACCCTGCTCCTCACAGTTTAGGATCCACTTTCCCTGGCCTGCTTATGGTGTGAACATTACCATGCGCTGACTATGATTCTGATGCTGGCAGATCTGAAATCTCAATGTAACATGACTTTAACACAAGGCAGCTGCTTTAAATCAAAGGGATGGACATTTGGGTTGTTTTTGCTTTGTAGTTATTGTGAATAATGCTGCTATAAACAATCCTGTATAAGTTTTTGTTTGAACACCTGTTTTTAGTTCTTTTGGGTAGATGCCTAGGAGTGGAATTGCTGGTTCATATGGTAATTCTATGTTTAATTTATTGAGGAACTGCCAAATTGTTTTTCACAGTGGCTGCACCATTTTACATTCCCACCAGAGATGTAAGAGGGTTTCCATTTCTCCACTTCATTGTATGGGTAAAGAGAAATGTGGTCTTTCCATATACTGGGATGTTTTCCGCCGTGAAAAGGAACGAAGTGGCAGCACAGGCTACCACATGGAAGAACCTTGAAAACATGATGCTGAATGAGAGAAGCCAGATGTAAAGGGCAACTCGGCGTGCGATTCCATTTATACGAAATGTCCAGAGCGAGTGAATCCATAGACACAGACAGCAGAGCGATTCCCTTTATATGAGATGTCCAGAGCGAGCGAATCCGTAGACGCAGACAGCAGAGCAGGGTTGCCAGCGTGCTGGGAGCAGGGCTAAGGGGGAGTGGCTGCTTCGTGGTTGTGGGTTTCCTCTTGGAGTGATGAAAACGTTCTGGAGGTAGGTGGTGATGACTGCGCAGCATTGTGAATGGTGACTTGCTTGTTTTACAATGGTAAATTTTGTGTTCTATTTATTTTACCGCATAAAAAAGAAAACAACAAAAAGGGGGAGAAGATTATTTCTATAAAAGTCTCCTGTCGTGCTTTATGACCTCTTTAAGGGATATTCAGAGGCTATTTCTAAAGTAGTTTTTAACCTTCCATGTAGTCTTTCAAACTAAACTATAAGAAACAACTGCATTCTTCTCCCTTTATTGAGACTTTCTAGGAATTAAACATATTTTTACGAACTCGAAGGTCTTATCTAATACCATCAGAGCTGATACGTCCATCTGGGCAGTAACTGTAAGGAAGGATGCTAACGAGGTTTTTGGAGATTGGCAACAGCTCTGCATTTAGTTCCAGAGAAGTGTAACTCTTAAAGACAAAGGAAGCAAAGCGAAAGCACTCACTTCTAAGAAGCCAAGAAAAACTGGCAACAATAACCTGGTGTCCATGGTCTGCCGTGTTATACATGCAGGTGCATGGTGTGGCCAGGTCAGCAAATAAGCTAATTGTTTTGTCTTCTTTAAAGGGACAAGTTGTTTTTCTTTTCTTGCCTTTAAAAAACATATGAGCTATTTCAGGCATACTTAAAACTGTAGAGGATATTTTAGCAAACATCTGTCTATCTACCGCACAGCTGTATCGCAGTTCAGTATTCCCCCAGATATGCTGCAGAGCTGGACAAAAAAGCAACAAAGAAGCAAACATAACTCTCTCTATTGCATTCTCCTTCCTCCTTCCTTAAGGTTAACCATTATCCTGATTTATGTGTTTATCAATCTTATGAATGTTTATATAGTTTTACTACAGAGGTACCTTTACATAGGAAGTGTTTTTTTTGGGTAGATTTCCAAACTTTATATGAATGGCATTGTGCCAAAAGAATCATTCTGCAATTTGCCTATTTTGCTGAATGTAACATTTTCTAAGTTAATGCCTATTGATACATGTAGCTCCAGTTCTTTTATCCCTTTGCTGTATAATATTCTGTAATAGAGACATTCCATAATTTATTATCCTACTCTTCTGTTGATGAACATTGTTTAAAATTTTTGTTCTTGGCCGGGTGCAGTGGCTCACGCCTATAATCCCAGCACTTTGGGAGGCCAAAGTGAGTGGATCACGAGGTCAGGAGATCGACACCATCCTGGCCAACATGGTGAAACCCTGTCTCTACTAAAATACAAAATTTTAGCCGGGCATAGTGGCATGCACCTGTAGTCCCAGCTACTCAGGAAGCTGAGGCCAGGGAATTGCATGAACCCGGGAGGAGGAGGTTGCAGTGAGCCGAGATGGCACCATTGCACTCCAGCCTGGAGACGGTGCCAGACTCTGTCTCAAAAAAAAAAAAATTTTTTTTTTTTTACTTTTATAGATCTTAGTGCTATTCTTACACATGAAATGTTAAATAATTAAATTATTGTCTGGTTACTGTAGTCCTGTAGTATGTAGTTTGAAGTCAGGTAACGTGATGTCTACAGCTTTGTTTTTTTTCCTTTGGATTGTCTTGGCTGCTCATGCACTTTTTTGGTTTTATATTAATTTCAAAATAGTTTTTTCTAGTTCTGTGAAGAATGTCATTGGTGGTTTGATAGGAATAGCATTTAATCTGTAAATTGCTTTGGGCAAGATGGCCATTTTAATGATACTGATTCTTCCTATCCGTGAGCATGGAATGTTTTTCCGTTTGTGTCAGCTCTGATTTCTTTGAGCAGTGTTTTGTAATTCTCATTGTAGATCTCTTTTGTCTCCCTAATTAGCTGTATTCTTAGGTGTTTTATTCTTTTTGTGTCAATTGTGAATGGGATTATGTTCCTGATTTGGCTCTCAGCATGGCTGTTGTTGGTGCATAGGAATGCTTGTGATTTTTGCACATTGATTTTGTATCCTGAGACTTTGCTAAAGTTGTTTATCAGCTGAAGGAGCTTTTGGGATGAGACTATGGTGTTTTCTAGATATAGAATCATGTCATCTGCAAACAGGGATAGTTTGACTTCCTGTCTTCCTATTTGAACGCCCTTTATTTTTTTCTCTTGCCTGATTGCTCTGGCCCAGACTTCCAATTCTGTGTTGAACAGGAGTGGTGAAAGAGGGCATCCTTGTCTTGTGCCAGTTTTCAAGGGGAATGCTTCCAGCTTTTCCCCATTCAGTATGATGTTGGCTATGGATTTGTCATAGATAGATGTTGGCTATGGGTTTGTCTCTTATTATTTTGAGGTATGTTCCTTCAATACCTAGTTTATTGACAGTTTTGAACATGAATGGATGTTGAATTTTATTGAAAGCCTTTTCTACATCTATTGAGATAATCACGTGTTTTTTGTCTTTAGTTCTATTTATGTGATGAATCACATTTATTGGGTTGTGTATGCTGAACCAACCTTGCATCCTGGGGTTGCAGCCTACTTGATCATGGTTGGATTAGTTTTTTGATGTGCTGTTGGATTCAATTTACAAGTATTTTGTTGAGGATTTTTGCAAAAATCCTTTCATCAAGGACATTGGCCTGAAGTTTTCTTTTTTTGTTGTGTCTCTGCTAGGTTTTAGTATCAGGATGTGAAAATGAGAAGATTTTTCTGGAACCTAGTTGTCATATTTCTTGCTTTGAATTGGCATTCTTCTGGCTTGAGTTCATGGATATGCTGTTGGTGTTTTGTCGGAGAAACACTCCACTTAATGTCTCTACTGTCAAGAGGCAGAATTAAGTTATTCCTCTTTTTAAAAGAATGATTTAAGTAGGAAATAATGAATGCAAAATGCTGTTGTTAAACATTGGCAGATAAGCTGATGGATTGGTTGTCACTTGAATCTTGCCATAAAGGGAAAGAAAGTGATATTTAATCATTTTCAAAGACTAAAACAGATGATGAATTTGATGCATTTTGATGCTGGGTGACTCATTAGGGCCTGCGATTATTTTCCAGTTAATAAATGAACTAGCACTTTGCATCTCCCCCTTAATTAAACCGTTGCAAAGCAAAGAAGTCTTTGCTTCCAAGGGCACACCAGGTTTCTTGAACTGTTTAAACCTGTGAACTATTGCTACTCAGCATTGGTTCAGTTTAAATCTCCAATATGTAGGCAACAAATCAGCAGCCCACAAACCTCTTTTATTTGTTTTGCTAAGTGTTTTTTTTTCTTTCAATTTGGGCCAACATTAAAAATATCAGGAGATCTGACTAAACGTATATATTTCAGGTATCTCTGGAGAAACTGGAAACTCAGGTCAACCTTGAATGGCCAGCAGTGCTGGAGCTGACTGGCACTCAGCGTGGAAGGGGCCGTGCTCTCTTGTTTCCCACAATCCCCTCTGCTCCCTGCTGTTCTCCCAAAACTGAAGTTGGGTATTAGTTGGCATTTATTAAATGCAGAGTGTTTTTTTTTTTCCTGGTAGGGAAGTACTTCTTGATATCACCACTTATTAGCCATGTGACCTTGAACAAGTTATTTTAAATCCTTTGGTCTTAGTTTCTTCAACTTTAAGATAGGGAAAATTTTGTCTCTACCTGATAGGGTTGTTGTAGGATTAAATAATTTCATCCATGTAAAGTGCTTGCAACACTGTATGGCATAGAATAAATAACCTTTAAGTATTGATTGAATTGATATTATTAGCTTCCATGTCTATATCAAAAGTGGATCAGGGATAGACAAAGAGTGATGTGTTTCGAGATTAGTGAAAAAGCACATTTCTTTATACAAAGAAGGAGTATTCCTATATGATTAATATGCAAACAAAAGGCTTCCAAGTTGAAAGAAACAATGTAAAACACCCATTATAAGTAAGCCTTAGTACCTCTGTGATAAATATGCAGAAAGGTTGAAGGATGAAAAACTTAATGAACTAGTAAAAGGGCTTCGATTTCACCAGGGTTTCTAAATGCAAATATGGTGAGTCTTGCTCTGGATGCACTTTTGTGTTAAATCTGTGTTGATCTCACTCTGAAGGTATCTGCTGGCCCCTCCAGGCCCTTAGGTCCCTTCCACCCTGCTGGAGTCTGACAGAGCAGTCTAGTGCGATACAGAAAGAAGTGACTCAGATCCAGGGGAAAGAGGCTTTTTAAAAGGCTGGTATAGCCTGGGATTTGAAGGCAGAGGGCTGGAATCAGTGGTAACTTTTCCATCTCTTATCACTCGTGTGAATTTACTCAGATAACAAACTCCAAATTTCTTCTGTAAAATGGGGATTTTGTTGCAGGCTTATGATGGAGATTAAATGAAATAGAAAATGAAAAGCAACCCAGCCTTTGTAAATGTTCTTTTTGATGGTTTCCTCCCTCAGCAGATATGCTCCCTAAAGACTTAAATCCAAATGCAGTATTTTTGAAAGATTTTTTTCCTCTAAAATTTATTTTTTTAAACTCAAAATACACCATTAGGGGAATGAAAATGGATCCGTCAAGAGAATTTCAAGGTACATTCTGTTTTTCTCCCCAGAAACTCTTTTGGATTCCGCTTTTACCTGTTTCAAAGGCAACAACAAATATAGCAACAGCTTTGCCAGAGGCCTAGGCTATGATTTATTGAGGAGCAGAAAAGGCAGGAGGTTTAGAAGAAAGGTGTTCAGGAGAGAAAATTGCTGTGAAATCTGCTGTCCATGTGCTGTTACTGCTTTTGAGAAAATAGAGGCAGGAAATGTATGAAATAGAGAACCAATAGATAGTTTAAATTTTATGTCAGTCAGTGATCATAGGATCAGACATTTGAATATTACCCATTCATTGGGGGATGTGTTATGATCTGCTGGAATTTGCTAGAGGGAGGTAAATACTACAGTTATTTAAAATTACCATTTTTGGGGTCAGAGCGGAGCTTAAATCCATGCCCTGTCATTTACTACCTGTGTGGCGTCAGGCAGGTGACTCAGCCCCTGTGACTCAGTTTCTCATCTGTGACATGAGGAAGAGAATAATATCTCCTTGGAAGTTTGCTATGGGGATTAAGCGAATAATTCATGTAAGGTATTTAGCATAGTTTCTGGGAACAGAACAAGCCCTTATTAAATGACATCCTCAAACAGATAAGAGAAGATGGTCTATTGAGGACAATGATCAAGTATTAGATAAGGGACTCCACTGCTCTGAGCTAAGATGATGGGAGGTGAGTTTTTCTGCGGCAGCTTTTGATCATGTATAAAATAATAGTGTGTCCTGGAAGTGGAGGTTAGTTTCAGGCACATAGAAATGTGTAGCTTTGTGTGACATATCTGGAGACTTATTTTAGTTTTGACAAATACTGAGCAGGTTAAATGAAGTTGATATGGAGGTCAGGGTTGGCCCCTGGTCAGTAATTTATGGTTCTAAGATACTAGCCCATCCCTCCAAGTGTGAGAAAGTGGGCTAAATGATGGATGTGGTTCTCTAGTTTCTCCTTATCCCAGGACACATGCAGACTTTCATGTAGAATTATGATTCCCTTACCTACTGATCTGCATCTCAGGGCTTAAGGAACCTCCGTTGCTGAGAGAGTCATGCTGAGAGCACAGAGTCTCTGAGCTGCATTTCAGGGAGCTGTGTCTGCCTTGGGCAGTGCAGCCTGGGGTGCTGCTGTTATTTTTCTTCTCGATTGTAGAAAGTGGCCTTCCATTGGCTACTCTTTTACTTACACATAGCAGGAGACCCAGATGTGTGGTGGAGGACTGTTTCTTGTGGTTCAGAAGATCACCATTGTCAACTGTTGGGAGAAGAGGGCTGGTTGTAATTTTCAGGTCCATAAATGAAACAGCTATGAGGCTTTCTTTGGTGTAAACTGTATTTGGTGCATTGAGGGATTGTAGGATGGCCTGTTTCTCTGTGAACTCCAGCAGAGCCAGAAAACTTCATGAAGATGGGGGTGGGGAGGATCTCTCCAGGTGATTATGTGTTAGTCTCTCAAAGACTCTTAGGTTGCAGCTCTGGGATCCCTGCTGGGAAGAATTGACAGCATCTGTGCTTTAAGAGGGTTTTAGGGAGCTGAGTAACAATCATTGCTGTGGGATTTGTTTTCAGTCTGTTTTCTTGGTAACAGTTTCTTCTTAAGATAGAAAGTGAATTTATCTTAAATTGAAATGGAAACATTAGAATTAAACATTTACAGGCAAAGCAGATTTATAGCTATGGTAGTTATATTTTTTTCAGTGTCAACAGATGCCACTGAAGCTAAATAACCCGTTGAAGCTGCAAGAAAAATGTTGTGTGTGTTTTTTTTAAATATAAAATCTGTTAACAATGGTAGTCTTTATTCTACTTGTTTTCTCTGGTGCTTTAGTGACAATAAAATAGAAAGCGGTCGTGCACTGTGAAATTGAGCCTAATTGGGAAGGGCAGGGGTGGTGGAAGTGTATTTTTTTTCCCTGTGGTAATTTATTAAAGTTGCCTTCACAATGATGGGGAAATATTGTATCTATTTGGGGGTGACTAGTGGGTTGAAGGAATTGTAGTTTCTTAACTATCCATCCTTTCCTCCTTTCTCTTAAAGATGAAGTTAGGTTGTTGCTCTCATTTGCATACAAAGAGCTGGAATCTGTAATGGTCTAAAACACTCCTAAGTATTGACATGACATCTCACTTTGTAAATTCATGTTTTATAGTTTGCATGGAACATTCTTTATCTTACTCTGTGTAATTTTTAAAGTAATTCAAGGTCATTGTTGAAAAATTGAAAAACATGAAGTTCAAAGAACCATTATTAACATTTTCCCCCTTTTCCCACATAGTGTTCTTATTTTCTGAATTTTTTATATTCCATATAAACAAATTTCTCTCCCATCTTTCTTTTGGCTTAATGATTTATTATAGGCATTTATAAGTGTAATTGTAAACCTTTTGTAAAGCTTTCAATAGCCTCTTACTACTCTTTCATACAAACGTTACATAATTTAATTTCCCTAGTGGAGCCAGTAAGGTTGTTTCTAAATATTTTGTCATTCTCAATAATTCTTGAATCTTTGTCTTTCAAATTATTCCCTTAGCTATATTCCCAGAAGTGATGGTACTAGGTATTGATACTTTAAAGATTTATTACATGCTCTGGAAAATTGCTTCCAAGGAAGTATCAGTGAATTCTTGAGATGGGCAGTTTTCTGTGTTAACCTGGGTAGGCTGTAGTGAGTTATGCAATCCAACATTAATCTAGGTGTTGCGATGAGGAATATTGCAGAAGTGATTGATGTTCATAATCAGTTGCCTCTAAGTAAAGGAGATTATCCTGGATAATCTGGTGGGTCTGATATATTAATTGAAAGGCCTTAAGAGCAGAACTGACATTCCCCAGAAGAAGAAATTCCACTTGTGGAATGCAGCTTTAGCTGCTGCCCAAGAATTTCCACCCCACTGCCTGACCCCGCAACCACAGAGGGCAGTTTGTTGCACCAAATCCCTTAACATATTCCCCTACGAGTCCCGCGTCTCCAGTTGAACCCTTACTGAAACACTGCTCCGAGAAGTATGTGAACTACTCAACCCATCTCATCCTCAGAGTGTGGGCATTAGGACATTAACATAAGTGTAAGATATAGTCAATTACATTCTATATTGATTTTCCTCTCCAATAGAGCAAAAAACCTTTCAGATATTTATTAATCATTTGTATTTCCACTTTGGTAATTGTCTTTTCCCACTGAAGGAAGTGAAGCTTTGTGGTTGTTTGTGTCCCGACCCTATCACTAGTGACCTTAGGCATAGAACCCCTTGCTGCCCCAGTCTCTTCATTTGTAAAGTGGCAATAATAATAGTACCTACCATTCCCAGTTATAAGTGTATCACTTCTCAGTCTCAAATTCACCCTTCACCACCTGTTCTGAGACAATGGGCCGAAGTCTAAGCATTTCTCCTTTGTAGTGAGCACAGTATTTAAGCTTTTTAAAAAATTATACTCTAAGTTCTAGCATACATGTGTGGATCATGCAGGATTGTTACATAGATATACACATGCCATGGTGGTTTGCTGCTTCCATCCCCGCCCCTGTCCCGCCCCGTCATCTACATTTGGTATTTCTCCTAATGTTATCCTTCCCCAATCCTCCCACCCCCTATTATCCCTCCCCTAGTCCCCCAGCCCCAATAGACCCCAGTGTGTGATGCTCCCCTCCCTGTGTCTGTGTGTTCTCATTGTTCAACACCGCTTATGAGTGAGAACATGCGGTGTGTGGTTTTCTGTTCTCATGTCAGTTTGCTGAGAATGATGGTTTCCAGTTTCATCCATGTCCCTGCAAAGGACATGAACTTATCCTCTTTTATGGCTGCATAGTATTCCATGGTGTATATGTGCCACATTTTCTTTATCCAGTCTATCATTGATGGGCATTTGGTTTGGTTCCCAGTCTTTGCTATTGTAAACAGTGACACAGTGAACATATGTGTGCATTGTCTTTATAGTAGAATGATTTATAATCCTTTGGGTATGTACCCAGTAATGGGATTGCTGGGTCAAATGGTATTTCTACTTCTAGATCCTTGAGGAATCACCACACTGTCTTCCACAATGATTGAACTAATTTACACTCCCACCAACAGTGTAAAAGTGTTCCTATTTCTCCACATCCTCTCCAGTATCTGTTGTCTCCAGATTTTTTAATGATTGCCAT
>CAUYQU010028922.1:0-33518 GCA_963574635.1 Cheracebus regulus | reverse complement strand
CCCTCTTTCTCTTCCTCTTTCTTTCTTTCATTCTTTTTTCTTTCTTTTGCTGTTTCTTTCTTTCTCCTTTTCTCTCTTTTTCTAAAATCTCTTCCTCTTTCTTTCTCTTTCATTTTTTTCTTTCTTTTGCAGTTTCTTTTTTTCTCCTTTTCTCTCTTTTTCTAAAATCTCTTCCTCTTTCTTTCTGTTTCATTTTTTCTTTCTTTTGCTGTTTCTTTCTTTCTCTTTTTCTCTCTTTTTCTAAAATCTCTTCCTCTTCCTTTCTCTCTTTCATTCTTTAAAAAAAAAAAAAATTTTTTTTTCAAAAAAAAAAAAAGAAATCTTATTGATTAAATATAACATGTGGGCCTTATTTAGACCCTAAATCAATCAAACCAAGTATTTAAAAAATGAATCAGGGAACTCTTGAATATGGAAGATATATTTAAAGATATTCCATGAAGATATTAAGGAATTGTGTTAATGTTTTACACATTATATGCTATTATGGTTATATATATATTTAAAACAGTCCATATCTTTTAGATACTCTACATGCTGACATATTTACAGATGAAATGATTCAATGCCTGGCATTTGTTTCAGAGCAGTCCAGAGAAGGGAGAGTAACTGAAATTAGATTGGCCTTGTGTTAATACTTGTTGAAGTTGAGGGGTGGGGGAAGGTGCCATAGGGTTCACTGTACTGTTCTCTCAACTTTAACACAGTTGGAAATGTTTCCGTAATACAAAGTTCAGAGAGAGAATATGCAGAGGAAGAAACTGAAGACAATATGGATAATTTTATTAAGTTTTGAGGAGCAATGTGGCAATTACCAGAAGGAAAAATGGGGTCAAGAGAGGGTGCTTTTCTGTTTGCAGGGAACAGCTGTATGTTTGCTCACTGCAGTGTCTGAACCCTGAAGAGGGGAAGCGATCATGCTAGAGGGAGCCTGGTGCTTCAGTCTGGGGCTAATGCACCTGCTTCCATGTCTTGGGTCTTACCCTGCTGCCGCTGTTGCTCAAGGAAAAGCAGCCCCCATAATCAAACAGGCAGCAAATCCCTGGAACTGCAAGTATCTGACCTGAGGGAGGATAACCGTCAGCAGGGATTCTGCCATCAATATCAGGTGGTTGGACTGGGCCTTACTTCCCTTTCAATCTTGAGATTACCTCCTTCATTGCAGAGGCTCAATGGCAGAGGCTGACTCCAGGGGAACAGCTGGTGTCCTTTCCCCACCCCTCCCTGCCCACACACTCAGTCACTGCTGACTGGACATGGATTGGACCCCTGACACAAAGACGCCAATCAGCTGGCTTAAGAGCACCCTATGACATCTACAGCCCGAGATGCACAGAGCTGAGGCCATTGGGTTTTCTCTCCCGAAAATTGGAGCTAAAACATAAAAACTAAAAGTCAGTAAGAGTGTAACCTTAGGGCTGGCAGTGATGTGCAAGATAAAGTCACAAGGAAGGAAAAGTGAGCAAGTCCAAGGAGAGGAAATCTACAGAGCAAATGAAGCTGCAGGCAGCACAGGGACCAGAATGCCCGGCCCCACAGCTGGGAAGTTCCCGGCCTTGGTTTTCTTAGGGTTTCTGCTTCAGGTCTCCCTCAGTATTGTTTCCCAATACTACTTCACATCAGGCCCAAGCATAATGAACTTCCTGTCCTGAGAGTGTGTGACATCTTATTGGCCTTCCTTTGAACTGCTCTACACCTGGAGACCATAAAATGGGAGCCAGCAGTAGAGGTAATTCAATGCCCTTCCCACTCTGACTATTGTGGTGTGTCTTAAAGCTTCTGAATTCATGAAGAGTAATGGGTACTACAAAAGGCAAATGCAGATGAACATTTATTCTATTATACAGCAGCAAAGCAGCAGGGGAGAAAAATGATACAGTTGCTTCAATTCTAATTTTATCATTAATGTCACCTAATTTTAAATAAATTTACTTTAGATACATTTGAAAGTCTCTTTCCAGCTACAGTTACTTATTTACTGGGTAAAAATTGAAATAAAACTGTTCCTACACTCATGATCTAAGTCTACTATGAAAATTTTGTCAGAAAGAGCTATTATGTAACTCCTACGAAGGGGTCATTTAGTGTCTAAGCTGATTCAAAAGGCAAGGGAGGCATCCTAGGGTTTGCTGTGTACATGTGCAAAAATTAGCAAGAAAATATCTAGAATAGCACTTCAAAGGAAATTTATGCCTCAGAAAGTTTCTTATAAAAAATGCACAGACCTGTAATCTCAGCACTTTGGGAGGCCAGAGTGGGCAGATCACTTGAGGCCACGACTTCGAGACTTGGCCTACATGGAGAAACCCTGTCTCTACTAAAAATATAAAAATTAACCAGGCGCAGTCGCATGTGCCTATAGTCCAAGCTACTTGGGAGGCTGAGGCAGGAAAATTGCTTGAACCCAGAAGGCAGAGGTTGCAGTGAGCTGAGATGGTGCCACTGCATTTCAGCCTGGGTGACAGAGGGAGACCCTGTCTCAAAAGAAATAAAATGTACAATCACCCAAAACAAAATTTTGGAATTAAAAAAAAAAATGAAGGAGACTCTAGTTTATAGGATGCCTTTCTTTCTTGCCTTTCTAGTTTATGGGATGTTTTTCTTGATATAAAAAATGTCCTATCAAGCCCTTCACACCGCACATCAGTTAAAAAATAAGCAGTCTCTGTTACAAATGCTCAAATATTTGTCTACTGGGGCCAGGCATGGTGGATATACAAATGGTGACAATACAGTTTCTACCCTTAGGGGAAAGTCCCAGAAGCAGAACTTGTCCTAGAGGAGACAGTCCCTGAGCTTGATACTGAAGGAGTGTGCTCCAGAAAAGCAGGACAGGAGAAAGGGCATGTCCTGCACCAGGAACATTTTGTACCCCAATCCTAAACAAGCTCAAGGCCTACAATCTGAATTTTGTATACAAATACAGAACTCATATTCTAGCAATTTAGAAACACAGTGTTTTATAGAGGTAAGGCTAACAAAATGAAAGCCTGAGAACACTACTCCAATGCAAATTTATCTTCATGATACCCATTTCTACTCCTACCTTTTTTTAAATTTTTTTTTTTTGAGATGGAGTCTCACTCTGTCCCCAGGCCAGAGTGCAGTGGCGCCATCTCGGCTCACTGCAACCTCTGCCTCCTGAGTTCAAGCAATTCTCCTGCCTCAGCCTCCCGAGTAGCTGGGATTACAGGCATGCGTCACCATGCCCAGCTAATTTTTGTATATTTAGTAGAGACGAGGTTTTGCCATGTTGTCCACGCTAGCCTCAAACCCTGACCTCCGTTGATCCGCCCTCCTAGGCCTCCTATTTATTAAATGGGTGTTCCTTGGAATCACCTATGGGGCCAAGAGAGAAATAGAGGGAAGAGAAAGAATGGTGGTAAGGAGGAAGGGAAGAAACCAGCACTGTACCAGAGGCAGAGCTGGGTGTATGCTAAGGTGCTGAGGGTGGGGAAAGACAGGACTTTCACACCAGAAAACAAAGAAACCAGCAGAGGCCCCAGGGGATTACGTGGTCCTTAAAGTTAGTCAACCTTTCTCTAATTCCTTATCACCATCCCTCAGGGAATCAGAGGAGATGTCAACTGCAGCTCCTCCTCAGTAGACTGAGCCGCCCACAGCCAGATAGCTCTACAATCAACTAAAAATTCACTTCACATTTATTAGGTGCATGCATAACACTACTCCACGGCATGATAGAGCTATAGAGGCCAGGAAAGGTGGCTCACACCTGTAATCTCAACACTTTGGGAGGCCTAGGCACTTGAACCCAGGAGTTGGAGACCAGCCAGGGCAAGATGGTGAGACCTCCATCTCTACCTAAAATATAAAAAATCAGCCGGGCGTGGTGGGACATGCCTGTAGTCCCAGCTACTTGGGAGGCTGAGGTGGGAGGATGGCTTGAGCCCAGGAGGTTGAGGTCCACCATGATGGTGCCACTGCATTCCTGCTTGGACTACAGAGTGAGACCCTGTCCTATTAAAATGTGTGTGTGTGTGTGTGTGTGTGTGTGTGTGTGTGTGTGAACGTCCATGTGTATAGAAAACTGTATGTATGCATAAATTCTGATAACTATTAATAAAATGCAAGACAGGGGTAACTACCACAACCGGTACAAAGTGCACTATTTACTATGCCTTCACTATTCAACCACGGGCATCCATGGGCCAGAAAGAATAAAGGCACAGTTAACTCCACTGATCTGGAGAAAAGAAAGCTGACAACAAGCAATCTGATGCCTTCCTTCAATGGGAAGGAAACACCCTGACATTGGAAGTGGTCTCCACACCAGGTTGTACACTGATGTGGGGAGGAGGAGAGGAAAGGCCAGCACCTCAACAGCAGTCACCAAAAAGGTGCTTTTAACTATCAGTAGCAAGTATTAGCATGCTAACAGCTAGCCAAAGAAAGGTACACATAAATGCCCCTTTTAAAAATATAAAAATAGCAAGGTTTGTAAACATGGCGCGGGGTGGGGTGCCTGGGGAGAGCACACACCAGAAATCAATTTGGGCAGAATTTAGGCTGTTAAATGGACACATTTAGTAAACTCTCTGAGCTCCACCGACCCCCACTCTGGAAACATCGCCTTGCCCAGGAATTAGGACTCCCTGTATGTTCGCCTAACACCTGCAGCGGCCTCTGGCGACATCGTCCCCACAAGGACTGCGCCGGCACCCTCCCTGCTGGGCTAGTCCGCTCTCTGTCACTAAACGCCTGTGACCTTGGGCAAACCGCTGTCTCAGAATTCTGATTCGTAAAATGAATGAGAATACAGTCGTCGCAGAATCGCAATTCGTCTGGTTCAACACGGTGCCTGACGTCTATGTGAATCTGCGTGCAGGCGCGGCGACATCCAACAGTCAGGGAACTGCGGGCCTCGCGGCCTGCGCGGTCAGCCTCGGAACCTCCTGCAACGCCGGCTCCCGCGAAGCAGACCCAACTCCGCAGGGTGCCTCCACCTGCCAAGCCCTCCCCGAGCCCGCCAGCACCGTGGGGGCCTCAGGGCGCAGGGCCTCGGAGGGCCAGAGGCCGGCGCGGTGACAGCGACCCGGCGCCCACCCCGAGGGCCCCAAGCGCGGGCACTGCGTCCCCAGCGTCTTCCCGGGCTCCAGGGGCAGCAGCGCGGCTCGGAGCCCTTTACCTGCCAACGATCACCACGCAGCCGGCCGCGGAGGACGCCATGACTGGGCCGGGGACGCGGCGCCGCGGGTGCTGGGACCAGGCGCAGGCAAAGCTCTGAGCTCGGGGCTCCGGGGAGGGCGGGTACCGCGCCCATTGGCTGCGCGCGCGGGCGAGGAGGGCGGGGAGAGCCGCTGGGCCCCGGGGGGTGGGCGCCGCGGGCCCGAGACACCCCGAGACGCCCCGCGCCGCCCCTCGAGGGCAAGGGCAGGACCAGCGCGGGGACCCTTCGGGGCGAAAGCGGGAAGACCACGCGCTTGTGAGTCGGCATGCACCGTGAAGTCCGTGTCTATAGGAGAGGACGCGGCCAGGCTGACACGGGGCTCGAGCGCTAGAACACCCTAGAGACAAGGTCAGAGACTATCCCCTTTGCTGTTTCGTCTCTGAAAGACGCCTGCCGTCAGGTGCGAACCAGGCGCAGGGACTCTGCGACAGCAGTGAAAGAGAACAACAGATGCGTTCATCTGCGCCACGGAAGGACACCTCTAATTCCTCCACTGCCTGCTCCGCACTTGGCTTGTGTATCAGAAAAAGGAAATGCCCTCGTGCCCTGGCTCCTGGCCTTCTTGGAGCCCGGAACAGACCAAGAGGAAGGAGCATCACACATTGCCTGGCAGTGGTGTGCGTCCACACAGCACAAGCTGAAGGGGAAGTGGCAGAGGAGACAGTACTCAGGCTGGAACCTCAGCCAACAGGGTTGATAAATGGAGCTCTTCCTTTATTTGTTTCCCGAGTCAGGAACATGGAAAGAGAAATCCCCGGGGAGGGGTTAGGTTTTTAAATAACAGTTTCACAAATTATCAATAAATATTTGTAAAGTATTCAACCTCAAGAGAGGTTGAAATGGAAAGTAACACAAGGAAGATAAGTCATGCCTCACTCATCAGATTGGCTACGTCACAAGGATTGATTATATTCCCATATCTATAATGGAGTGTTTCAGACATGATACTCATAGACAGTAGAAGACAGGCTTAATCTTGGACTTTTGGAGGGAATGTTACAGTTTATTGTTGAGAGAGCTGCCAGCCTGAGCACCCCTGTGTGCTCTGGCTGAGTACACAAGGCTCCAAAGCTTCCATCTCCTGATAGAAAGAACAGTTTCTGTAGTTAGGTACACAGGCAGCTAACGTAATAGGTCAAGTAACCCAGGAGTGAGCATCTTGTGACTGCTCACTACTGGAGGCTGTGGGGTCAGGAAACTGGCTTGTTTGCTGCTCCCTACAAGGTTTTCTCTTTGCTAAAATAGTAGGCTGGGTGCTGGGGCTCATGCCTGAAACCCCACCACTTTGGGAAGCTGAATAGCAAATAATAACTTGAGGCCAGGAGTTCAAGATCAACTAGGCCAACAAAGCGAGACACCCTGTCGCTACCAAAAGGAATTAAAAATTATCCAGGCATGCTGGTGCTGCCTGCGGTCCTAGCTACTCAGTGGGCTGAGGCAGGAAGATTGCTTGAAGCCAGGAGTTGGAGACCAGCCTGTGTAAGATAGTGTGACACCCTCCATCTCTAAAATATACGTGTGTGTGTGTGTGTGTGTGTGTGTGTGTGTGTGTGTGTGTGTGTGTGTGTGTGTGTGTGTATAACTTTAATCTTTCTGCTGCCAAACAAATATATATATATATTTATTTAAACTAACTAGGTGTGGTAGTTCCAGCTACTCAGGAGGACCTCTTGAGCCCAGAGTTCAAGGCTGCAGTGAACTATGAGTGTGCCACTCTACTCCAGCCTGCATAACAGAACAAGACTCTGTCTCAAAAGAAAGCAAAAAGTGCTGGGCCCTTGCCCATTGCAAACACAGGAGTCATCTGGCCCTCTATGTAACCCTGTGGGAACTAAGAATCCAAGAACCCGATGACACTCTGATTATTGCTTTTACTGTAGTAAGATCTTTTATATTTAATCCAGGAGTCTCCTGACTTCTGTCAGCATCCAGGTGTAGAACTATGACAAACTAACTCGTTAGCTTACAAGTCAGTGAAAATCTCAGACCCCCACAGTTTTTGACACGTACAAAATTTAGAAAGTATGTACCCTTTGGCTAAGCAGTTCCAATTCTAGAGATCTGTTGTACAGAAATTCAAGTGAACATGAAAGTAGACAAATTTCTTTATTTCAATGTGGCTATTAATAGAAAATTATTGAAAACATGATGAATATCAATGAGAAATGTTTTTAAAGACTACAGAATTTTTAGAGAATGTCTGCTTCTGGCCAAGAGGAAAAATAAGGATGAAACTTAAACTCCTCGAAACAACTAGAAGGCCCCCAAAACAGAGGAAACAGGGATCTCAGACCCTGAACAAGAGGCAGCCTAGGGCAGCAATCCCTGAGAGAGGGAGACAGACAAGGCATGGGCTGCGGCTCCAAAAGGGAAAGCTCAGAGCCTGGTTTTCTCACTGAGTTGAGGAAAAAAAAGACTGAAGTTCAGAAAGGCCAAATGATGAGAATTTGCAGGGCATGGTAGCAGAGAGAACACACTCAGAGGAAAGAGGGAGCTCCAGGGCCATATAGAAGAGAGAGGCGCTTTTCACATGTTTGGCTGAGTGCTGAGCTGGAGGCCAGCATATACTGACATCAGCTGCTCTCCAAGTCTATCAGAACATTTTGTGGTTTGAGCTTTAGCAGGTGTAATCCTCTCATAATCTTTCAACTCCACTTTAGAAAGTCTTAGTCTTAAGCCTTAATTACTTCATTTTCTTTCACACTCCGCAACCAGAAACAAACAAAAGTAGGCAAAGGACTTGAATAGACATTTTTCCAGGGAAAATATACAAATGAGCAATAAGCACATGAAAAGATGCTGACCATCACTAGTCATTAGGGACATGTAAACGAAAACCACAATGAGATATCGCCTCACACGCATTAAGATGGCTACTGTCAAAACAAACAAACGAAAAACAGAAAATAACAAATGTTGGTGAGAACGTGGAGAAATGAGAGACCCCTTATGCCACTGTTGGGAATGAAAAATGGGGCATAGCAGATACGATGGAAAATAGTAGGGCATTCCTCAAAAAATGAAAAATAGACTTACTAGATGATCCAGGAATTCTACTCCTGGGTATGTACCCAAAAGAATTGAAAGTTTGTCTTAAACAGTTATTTGTAAACTCATGTTCATAGCAGCATTATTCACGATAGCCAAAAGGTGAAAGCAACCCGAGTGTCCCTCAACAAATGCAAGGTAATAATGTCTTGGCTCTGTATTCCCAACCAAACCTCATCTCGAATTATAATTTGCATGTGTCAAGGCAGGACTTGGTAGGTGGTGATTGGATCGTGGGGGTGGTTTCCCCCTTGCTGTTCTTGTGACAGTTTTCACAAGATCTGATGGCCTTATATGCATCTGGCATTTTCCCTGCTTGCACTTCTCTCTCCTGACGCCATGTGACGAAGGTCCTTGCTACCACTTCACCTTCCACCATGATTGTAAGTTTCCTGAGATCTCTCCAGCCCTGTGGAACTGCGAGTCAATTAAACCTCTTTTCTTTATAAATTACCCACTCTTGGCAGTTCTTTATAGCAGTGTGAGAAAGGATTAATACAAATGGATAAACAAAAATGTGAACTATACCTGCAATGGAATATTATTCAGCCTGAAAAAGGAAGGAAATTCTGATGGATGCTACAACATGGATGAATCTTGAAGATGTGCCAAGTAAAATAAGTGAGACACAAAAGAAAAAAATTGTGTAATTTTACTTATATGAAGTAGCTAGAGTAGTCAAATTCATAGAAACAGAAAGTGGAATGGTGTTTGCCAGGGGCTGGGGGAAGGAAGAAATGGAAAGTTTGGAAATAGAATTTCAGTGGTACAAGATGAAAGTGTTCTGGATATTGGTTCACAACAAAGGGAATGTACTTAACACTACTGAACTGTACACATAAAAAATGGTTAAGGCCAGGCATGGTGGTACACGCCTGTAATCCCAGCACTTTGGGAGGCCAAGGCAGATGGATCACTTGAGGTCAGGAGTTCGAGACCAGCCTGGCAAACATGGAGAAACCCTGTCTCTACTAAAAATACAAAAATTAGCCAGGCATGGTAGTGTTAACCTGTAATCCCAGCTACTCAGGAGGCTGAAGCACAAGAATTGTTTGAACCCAGAAGGCAGAGTCTGAAGTGAGCCAAGATTGTGCCACTGCACTCCAGGCTGGGTGATAGAGGGAGACTCTGTCAAAAAAAAAAAGTTAAGATATTAAATTTTATGTTACATGTCTCTTACCAAAAATTTTTTGATAACCAAAAGAGTTGAACCACACATTTCACCAAAAAGATACGTGGTTAACAAATAAGCGTGAAAAGATACTTAATATCATTAGTTATTAGAGAAATGTTAATCAGAACCATAATGAGATACTACCACATACCTAACAGAATAGCTAATGTTTAACAAACAAAATTGAGAATGCCAAGTGCCAGTGGAGATGTGAAGCAACTGAAACTCTCCTGCATTGCTGGAAATGCAAAATGATACAGGCACTTTGGAAAACAGTAGTTCACATAAAAACCTGTATGTATGCGTTTGCATTGTTTGTAGTCCAAAGAGTGGAAACACTCAACACCCCTTCTGTTGGCAAGTGGAAAAACAATATATAGTACATCCACACAATGGACAACGAAAAGGAACAAACTCAGCAATAAAAAGGAATGAACTCCTCATGTACACAACGTGGATGAATCTAGAGGAGATATGTCAAATGAAAGAAGCCAGACTCAGCCCGGTACAGTGGCTCACTCCTGTAATCCTAGCATTTTGGGAGGCCAAAGTGGGTGGACGCTTGAGGTCAGGAGTTTGAGACAAGCCTGGCCAACATAATGAGCCCCCCATCTCTACTAAAAATACAAATATTAGCCGGTGTGGTGGCAGGCACCTGTAGTCCCAGCTACTCGAGAGGCTGAGGCTCAAAAATTGCTTGAACCCAAAAGGCGGAGGTTCCAGTGAGCTGAGATCATGCACTCCAGCCTGCAAGGCCCTGACACACACACACACACACACATAAACACACACCAGACTCAAAAGGCTATATACTGTGTGACTCCATTTATATGAAATTCTAGAAATGATAAAATGATTGGGATAGGGACTAGAGCGGTGAGTACCACAAGTTGGGGGTGTGGCAAAGGATTAAGTACAAAGGAGCAGAGAGAGGGGATTGAGAGGGGAGCAGATCTATTTTGTGTCTTGCAAGTAGTGCATAGTTACACCATGCATTTGACAGAACTCTTAGAATTACTTGAATATTTTAAAATAAATACATAAAATATTTAAATTGTGGGATGGAGCTGTACAGTTATTACTATACCATTAAATGCCAATATTAGAAAAGAGAAAGCTCTCAAATCCATGATCAAATTTCCACCTTTAAAAATTAGAAAAAGGAAAGCAAATTAATCTCAAAGTTATTAAAAAGGAGAGTACAGAAATTTATGAAATAGAAAACCAAATAACAATAGAGAAAATTGTTAATAGAGAAAACGAATAAAACCAAAGACTGTTTTTTTGTAAAGATCGATAAAATCAGTAAAACCTTAACCAGACTGGTCAGAGGAGAGAGAGAATACATGAATTGCCAATACCATTACAGATCATACATAAAACAAAAGGAAAATAATGGAAATTTATGAACAACTTTATGTAAATAAATGAATGAATTTATAAAATGGACAACTTCCTGGAAGCCTTGAAAAAAACGAATAACTGAGCCTCACTCAGGAAGAAATAGGTAAGTCTTCTGTCTGTGAAAAGCATCGAGTTTGTAATTTTTTTTTTTTGAGATAGAGTCTCATTCTGTCGCCAGGAGCCAGGCTGGAGTGCAGTGGTGCAATCTTAGCTCACTGCAACCTCTGCCTCCTGGGTTCAAGCAATTCTCTTGCCTCAGCATCCGGAGTAGCTGGGACTACAGGTGTGTGCCACCACGCCCAGCTAATTTTTGTATTTTTAGTAGAGATGGGGTTTCACCATGCTGGCCAGGATGGTCTCGATCTCTTGACCTCGTGATCTGCCTGCCTCGGCCTCCCAAAGTGCTGAATTGAATTTGTAATTTTAAAAAACTGTCCCCAAAGAAAACTGCAGGCTCAGATGTCATCAAAGGTAAGTTCTCCCAAGCATTTGAAGAATAAATATCCCAACTGAATGGAAACTCTTCTAGAAAGTACAAGAGCAGGAAATGTTTTCAACTTATTTTATGAGATCAGTATTATCCCGATATCAAACCTGACAAAACAGCAAAGGAAAACTATAGATCAATATCCCTCATGAACATGATGCTAACACTTTTTTTTTTAATATTAGCAAATTGAATCTAGCAATATATAAAAAAGAATAAAACATTATAACTAAAGGGGGTTTTCATAGAAATGTAACTTTGTTTCAACACTCGAAATGTAATTCATGATATAAGTAGACTAAAAGAAATTTGTTTTCGACATAGTCTCCCTCTCAAAAACAAGAGCAAGGATGGAGTGCAGTGGTGGATGTTGGCTCACTGCAACCTCTGCCTCCCAGGTTCAGGCGATTCTCCTGCCTCAGCTTCCTGAATATCTGGGATTACAGGCGTGTGCTGCCATACCCAGCTAATTTTTGTATGTCTAGTACAGACAGGGTTTCACCATATTGGCCAGGTTGGTCTCGAACTCCTGATCTCAAGTGATCCGCCCATCTTGGCCCCAAAGTGTTGGGATTACAGGCATGAGCCACCATGCAGGGCCTATTTTTGCAGCATATTTGAAGCTCGCAATGTGATATTATGGAATACATTTAAATAGCAAAGTGGTTGGTATAGTGAAGCACATTAACATATTTGTTATCTCACATAATTACTTTTTTTGTGACAAGAGCTGTTAAAACCCACTTATTTAACAAAAATCCCTAATACAATGTAGTGGCCAGGTGCAGTGGCCACACCTGTAATTCTAGCACTTGGGGAGGCCTAGGTGGGCGGATTGCTTAAGCTTGCCAGTTCAAGACCAGCCTGGGCAACATGGCAAAACTCTTTCTCTACAAAAAATACAAAAAGTAACTGGGCACAAAAATTAGCTGTGCATGGTGGCACACACCTGTGGTCCCAGCTATTCAGGAGGCGCAAGAATCATTTGAACCCAGGAGGTGGAGATTGCAGTGAATCACAATCACACCACTGCACTCCAGCCTGGCTATAGAGCTAGACCTTGTCTCAAAAAAAAACAAAAACAAAAACAGGAAGAAGGAAAGAAAAACAGAAAAAACAAACAAAAAAAACCCATAGTCTATTATTGTCATACATTAGATCTCTAAATTTGTTGATCCTTCATAACTGCTTTTTTGTTTCCTTTGACCAACATTTCTCCCTTTCCCCCCGCTTCCACCTGTAGTAACCACTGTTTTAATTTCTATCTCTGTATATTTGATCTTTTTAAAAAATTCCACTTATTAATGAGATCATGCAATGTTTTTCTTTCTGTGTCTGGCTTATTTCGCTTAACATAATGTCTTTCAGACCCATCTATGTTGTGGCAAATGACAAAATCTATTTTCTTTTTTAAGGCTAAATAATATTTCATTTTGTATATTTATCCACTTGTCTATCTAATATTATTCTTAATAGTGAAAGACAATATTTTCCCCCTAATATTTGGAATAGACAAGAATATTCTTTCTTACCATTTTTATTCAACATTGTATTAGAAGTCCTATCCAATACAATTAGGCAAGAAAAAGAAATAAAAGGCACAGAGATTGGGTAAGAAGTAGTAATATTATCTTTATTCACAGGCGACCTGATTATGTATTTAGAAACTTCTAAGAAATGTTTAAAAAGGCTAATAGAACTCATAAGTTAGTTTAAAACATTCATAGATTCAAGGTCAACTCCCCAAAATCAACTGTATTTATATAAAATAGCAATGAACAATTAGAGATCAAAATTTTAAAACAATGTCACAAAGACAACTGAAACATTAAGTACTTATGAATTCATTTAATAAAATATATGTAATACCTTACCAAAAACTACAAAACTTTATTAAGAAAAATTAAAGAAAATGTAAACAATTGAAGAGATATAGCCATCACAGATCAAAAGACTTAAGATTTCAATTATCCCCAAATAATCTAGAGATTCAATGCATTCCCAAATATTCAAAAGGATTTTATTTATAGAAATTTAAAAGTTAATTCTAAAATTTATATGGAAATGACAGAATTTGGAAGCTTTTACTCTGCAGCTACAGTTATGAAGATATATGGCAGAAAAGAGAACCCAGAAATAAACCCATGTATATTTGTCAATTCATTTTTATAAACAAGCCAAAGCAATTCAATGGAGAAAGTACAATCCTTTCAAAAGAGAGTGCTGAAACAACTGAATATCCATATGCAAAAATTAACTTAAAATACATTTTAGACCTACATCTATGAGGTAACATTAGAAAACGTGGAAGAAGAAAGCATAGAAGAAAATATTTGTGACCTTGAATTAGGCAAAAGCTTTCTAGATAGAATACAAAAAACATGAGTCATAAAAGCAAACATTAATTAATTGGATTTTGGTTGGGCATAGTGGCTCACGTCTATAATCCCAGCACTTTGGGAGGCTGAGATGGAAGGATCACTTGAGCCCAGGAGTTCAAGACCCACCTGGGCAATATAGCAAGATCTTGTCTCTATAATAAAAAATAAAAAATTAGTTAGACCTGGTGGCATGTGCCTGTAGTCCCAGCTACTCAAGAGGCTGAGATGGAAGGATCACTTGAATCTAGGAGGTCAAGGGGGCAGTGAGCCATGATCACACCACTGCATTCAGCCTGGGTGATGAAGTGAAACTCTTTCAAAAATAAAAAATAAAATAAAATAAATTGGATTTTGTTAAAACCAAAAATATGTCTTCAAAAGACACTGAAGGAAAATAAAAATATCACACACACACTGGGAGAAACTACTGGTGAAACATATCTAGTTAAGATAATATTAAGAAATGTTGCAACTCACTAATAATTTTTTAAAATCTGATTAAAAAGTAGGCAAAGGCTGGGCGCAATGACTCGTGCCAGCTGTTAGTGTCACCCCAGCAATCGCACCAGTGCCTGCCATTGACTCTGCTTCCTGGTCCTTTTGGCCCTTCCAGACACTTCCTCTCACCCCTGCTCAGAGGACCAGTGCCAGTTATTTCCAAAGCTGCGGTGTTAAGCCTCGGCTCAGGAGACCCCTCCTTTGAGCCTCGGGTGTTCGCCAAATCTTCCCTCATTCCCCCAGTCCTGGGGTAGTGACGCTTTTTGACATTGCTGTGACCTCCCCGTTGTCTCTTGCTGCTTTCCAGTCCTCACACACCTATTGATATCGAGCTGGCCCTCCATATTAAATTCTCCATGTTGAAATGTCCAGTGTGGTTTCTGTTTTAAGGATTGACTTTTGACTTCTATAAATGTTAAAAAAAATTGGTGTATTTTTTGAGTTGATTTTAATGGAAGCCAGGTAGCCTGAAAATATACATGAGTTTATAACTAGGTTTCATGTGAATTTAATGGCAAAAGTTTAAATGTGTATTCTTTGACATATTTTCTTTCTTTCTTTTTTTTTTTTTGAGACGGAGTCTTGCTCTGTCACAGGCTGGAGAGCAATGGTGCAATCCCCGCTCACTGTAACCTCCACCTCCCGGGTTCAAGCGATTCTCCTGCCTCGGCCTTCAGAGTAGCTGGAACTATAGGCACGCACCACCACGCCCGGCTAATTTTTTTTTTTTTTTTTTTGAGACAGAATCTTGCTCTGTCACCAGGCACCAGGCTGGAGTGCAGTGGTGCGATCTCGGCTCACTGCAACCTCCGCCTCCCGATTTCAAGCAATTCTCCTGCCTCAGCCTCCCAAGTAGCTGGGACTACAGGTGCGTGCCACCATGCCCAGCTAATTTTTGTATTTTTTTTAGTAGAGATGGGGTTTTACCATGTTGCCCAGGATGGTCTCAGTCTGTTGACCTCATGATCCACGCGCCTCAGCCTCCCAGAGTGCTAGGATTACAGGTGTGAGTCACCGTGCCTGGCTTTTCTTTTCTTTTTTAAAAACGAATTAACTTGATTTAAATATACCTTGGTTATATTTTCTGAGATTTTGATTAGTCTTTGAAAGTTGAATTTGTGTAGCATGAAACTAAAGCATGAGAGAAAAAGGCTGTGGTTCAGAAAAGGAAGATTTGAACTTGGAAAAGTTAAAATTGAGTCAAGCACATGAAAACAAGTAGATCCTAATATAATCAGAAATGGAATATTTTTAGGCAGAATGAGTTTGCACAGCCAAAATCTCCTTATTATAAATCTTGCACATATAACCAAGTATTCAGTTGCAGCATTTGGGCCAGATGATGATAAAATTAAACAGGACAGACTTCAGGGGCTGAATTTCTTATGTCTTTCCACTGTTTCATAAAGCCGGTTAGGATTAATTTATACACTCCTTTAGTAGTTCAATATTACCACCAAGAAAAGACAAGTAGGCCAAAGTTGCCAGCTTTTAAGAATTCACAGCTTGAATGCCAACACTTTAAATTGAAAATGTTCTTAGGTAACCGTATGACACGAGAATCACAAGTAACTCCAGAAATCACTCTTACTGAGATACCGTCTCACAACAAAAAGGGCTATAAAGAAAATCTTGAACTTCATTTGATAGTTTTATAGGTATTACTATGTTTTACTTTTTCTGTATTTCAGTTAAGCCAAAAAAAATTTTTGATTTTGTTTGGCATGAAGATTTCACCATAAGAGAACATAAGATTTAATTTTATAAACAAAAAGTTTGAAGAGAAACACAATGATGTTAGAATTGAATCAAAAATATCCATATGAGCTGACACTTAAAAAAAAAAAAAATGCTGAGCACAGTGACTCATACCTGTAATAATCCCAGCACTTTCAGAGGCCAAGATGGGAGGATGGCTTGAAGCCAGGAGTTGGAGAGCAGCCTAGGCAACATAGCAAGACTCCATTTCTACAAATAAAACTTTTGAAGAACTAGCCAGGTGTGCTGTCACATATCTGAAGGCCCAACTATTCAGGAGGCTGAAGCAGGAGGACCCTTTTATCCTGTTCGAGGCTGCAGTAAGCCATGATCATGCCACTGCACTCCAGCCTGAGCGACAGAGCAAGATCCTGTCTCTAAAAAATAAAAAAGGATTTTCCAACTCTGCCCTCTGAAATGGCCTTGGAACAATGCCACTGGTATTTCAAATCTGACCTGAAACCCCAATGCCCAAATCTTACCATTTTTTTCACTAGAAGGAACCAATTCCTTAGAGAAATGATTGACCCTGTTCAGAGAAGGAAGGGTACAAGGCTGGTCTGGACACTTCTGTTCCCAGAGGCACGAAAGCTTGCAGAGACTAATGGCAAGACACCAAGGGGACTGAGGAATCAGCCTGCAGGATGGTCACAGTGAGATTCACTCATGATACCTGGTCAAATTCTCTGCTCTTAGGTGATCTCAATGTGGTGGTATTTATCTTTTAAGAATGAAGTATGTAAAGGTTTAAGAAAAGAAATATCCCACAGTATTTATGTTTTTGAGTTAATAATGTTTAATTTTTGAGAAATTCAGTCTCAGGGACAGCCTTGTAACTCCTATTTAAAATAAATTGCGTTAGACAGTATTTTAAAATGAAAATTTCCTAATTTCTTACATAGTTTTAGAACATCTAAGAGAACTTTAGAATCACCTTAGGATCATTCATAAGTTTTTTTTTATTAGATTTAGAAGACTTATTTTGTATTTGGGGGAGTTTCATTCAGTCAGATTTGTTGAAATATACAAAAAGGAAATCAAATACAGTACATTTATAAATGCAGTTTTTAAATGCCGCGAAAGTATTTAATCACCTCAGTAAATTCGAGGGCCCCTTTTAAGTGATTGTTAAAAAATTTTGATGTACTTTATAAAAGAAAAATGAGATTTGCCAGTGACCTTCAAAATCTAAGGAAAAAATCTGACACCATAACTTTAATAAATTGAATATTATTCATTTAAACAAAAAGCAAACCCCTGAATCATCTTTTTAATATACTAAAACAACCCCAAACTCCCATCAGTGGTGGAGAACTAGGATACTTTCCAAAGAGAGGGCCTCAAGCCCTGAGGGCTGCGTATGAGATGAAGACAGCCATAAGTCTTCTTGATCATAAAGTGCTTGAAGGAAAAGGAATCCTGCTTCCAGCCCAGCTGCTAGCCTGAAGGAAGCAGAGCTGGGCAGAAAAGGCCAAGTCAACGAGTCAGGACCTTGTAGGCAGGGTGGAGACCTTAAGCCAGGGTCCAGGCAATCTCCCCAGCTCCAGGACATCAGGGAGAAGTCCATGTGGCCCCACATTACACAGTCCTGTGAACCAGCACACCAGGAAATGGGGCCCACGATGAAGCTGTGAAGAAATCAGCCAACCTCCGTCCTCTTCTGTACCCTCCAAGAAGTTACTCCTGAGTGAGGATAAGACAGTGGTGCAGTGGTGGTCCAGGTGAGATGAGCTGTTACTGAAGCCATTGGTTTGGCTGTGTCTGATGATGACTGGGTGTGCAGCCTGTAAATACCTCTGTCTGTGAATAATTTGCTTGGGAAAAGGAGAACATCACGGGGGTTTCTGTGAGTCCCTGGGGACTGTTCTCCCCTGACCTCTCATCTGGCCTTGGTCTCATTGGCAAGTGCTGCAGGGAGAAGCTGAGGGAGGGGTGCCATTGTGGAATTCCATGGGGTGGAGGACTACACAGCAGCTGGGCTTTGGTGCCTACATGACGAAGTTTGTAAAACAAAGGACTTGGACAGGGGCATGTGTCTTCCAGTTGGTGTGTGGCACCATGAAGGCTGGACAATCAAGCATTGCTTTGGATCCCTGAGGGCTTCTGGGAGGTCATAGACACTTTGATGTTGGCTGAACCTTTTGACCTGCAGATTTTTTAATTTTTTTTGTTTTGTTTTTATGTATTTATTTGAGATAAGTCCTTGCTCTCTTGCCCAGACTGGAGTGAAGTGGCAGTCATGGCTCACTGCCTCCTCGACCTCCTGGGTTCAAATGTTCCTCCCAGCTCAGCCTCCTGAGTAGCTAGAACTACATGTGTGCACCATCACGCTGGACTAATTTATTTTTGTAAGGATGAGATCTCCCTATGTTGCTTAGGCTGGTCTCGAATTCCTGAGCTCAAGTGATCCTCCAGTGTCAGCCTCCCAAAGTGCTAGGATTATGAGCATGAGCCACTGCACCCAGCCGATTTTTTTTTCTAATTATGAATTTGAATACTTCTGGAAACAAATCTACATCCTGATTATCAACATTGGCAAGCTAGTTGCTGACAGGAATGGCCAGTAAGAAGCTCTTCCACCTCCAAGGGGCAGACATCAAGAAAGGATCTCATAAGAGAACCCATGTGTGTTATATGGGCCAGGGCAAGAACCAGTGAAATTTAAGCCTGTCCTTTTCACATAATCACATATGCACCTGCAGCTCATGAAGCCCAGGGAAGCTTGAATTACAATAATAATAGCTCACATTAGTGTCGCGTTTCTAATGTACAGGAGTAAGTTTGCTTCATTATCTCAGCAAATCCTTATTCTTTCTCAATTGTCTTTAAAGAAGGCAAGTTCAACAACTTTCATTTATTTAACACTCACTCATCAAATCTTTGCTGAGCACGTTCTATGTGCCCGTCACTGTTCTAAATCAGCGCTGTCCTAGAGAACTTTCTGCAGTGGTGGAAATGTTCAACATCCACACTGTCCAATAAGCACCAAGTCACGACTTGGTGCTTATTGGCATGAAATATGGCTGAAGTGGCTGATGAAATCAATTTTTAAAATTTTTACTTTAATTAACTCATTTTAATTAAATAGCCACATGGAGCTAGTGGCTACCCTGTTAGCTCAGTTCGAAGCACTGGGAACAGAGTGGTGACAAGACAGACACAGACCACTAGTCTCATGGAACTGTTATTCTAGTGAAAGGCAAAAACTAAAAAGGTAGATAAAGAAATAAATGGTATATGTAAGAGAGTTAGAATGCAGGTCATGATAACTGTTATGTAGGAAATAAAGAGGTCAAGAGGCTTGAGGGTGATGGAGGTGAGGAAAATTGTTTTAGGAATCAATGATGAAGAAAGACCTCTCCTGGGCAGTGAGGTTTTGAATGCTCAAATAGTTCTACAGACCTATAGCAATGCCAAATCCTATGCTCTTTTCACCACAAATTATCTAAAACTTCCTCTTCTTTTAAATAGCCCAGCCCTGCTTCCTCTCTGAAGCTGTGAGTACTCCACCCATAATAGAAATTAACTGCTTAATGTAGCAGAAAGAACTCTGTACAGCATGTGTAACTGAACTAGATTCATTGAACTGGAACAACTCATGGGATGTAACCCAAGCCCAACTTTGTTTTTGTCTCCCTTTCCCCTTTTAAAAATTAGACAGGGCCCTGATTTTTCTCACCACTTTTGGGAAATAAAAGCCTAAGGGTAATTTAATTTGCAAATACAGTCTTAATTAGGTCATTAAATATCCCCTCTTGCCAGCTGGGACCAGTTGCAAAAGAGCACTTTGAAGGTGAAATCCCAACTCTCCATCCTTTACCCCAATACTAGTAAAAGATCAAAAAGTTCCAAAACATCAGGGACCACCTACTTTGAAAAAATACACATTGGTCTGACAATTCATTTTGACATCTGTGATCCGTTGTCTTAGGGTATGAGCCACAATCTCCAATTTAACATGTTGCTACATAGGTAATAGTCTGCAAGTCAGTATCAGAGAGGCAAAACTGTATAGTGGTTAAAAATGAGAGCTCTGGAGTCAGACTGCCAGCGTCTGAATCTCAAATTCTTATTTTACTAGTTGCATGATTTTATTTTTATTTATTTATATATGTTTTTGGAGACACAGTCTCACTCTGTTGCCCAGGCTGGAGTACAGGGGTGTGATCTCAGCTCACTACAACCTCTGCCTCCCAGGTTCAAACAATTCACCTGCCTCAGCCTCCCGAGTAGCTGGGACTACAAGCACACACTGCCAGGCCTGACTAATTTTTTGTATTTTAGTAGAAACAGGGTTTCACTGTGTTGCCCAGGCTGGTCTTTAACTCCTGAGCTCAGGTAATCCACCCGCCTCGGCCTCCCCAAGTGCTGGAATTATAGGTGTGAGCCATCTCACCTGGCTAGTTGCATGATTTCAGACAAGTTAGTTCCTCAAAACTCAGCTTCTTCAGCAGTACGATGGTCATAACAGAGGTTCTCTCTTAAAGGGTTATTGCTAATGATTAAGTTATAGAATCCATTCTAAAATGTGCTGGGCACATGGCCAGTGTTGGGTCATTCTGTGTCCTCCATAGTCTCACGCAGCAGCTCTTCCTTACACATACTCTCACTTGGCCCTCCCTGGCACCTCCCTGGCATATGTAAAGCAGATCCCAGCCCCACCATTCTACAGGTGATAGCCCCAAGACTTCTAGGGCCACTTAACAGGTTCATCTCAGACCAGATCTTTCCTTTCCAGTCAAAATGTCTTGAATTTTACATTTATCCTAAGCTTGAACAGTGTTTTCCAAAAGATGAATCTGAAAACAGGCATAGTCTCCAGGAACATGCAAAAGCATTGCAGGGGCGTAGCAAGCTATTTCATAAAACCAGTGTACATGTTGCTGCTTACGTTTGTTCCTATCCCCTGTCTAAACACACTGGTCATAGGTCCTTCTCCTCCTGTCCACTTCTGACATCCTTTAAAATATCACAACTAGATGCTTACATTAACACTACACTTTACAAATGCTTTCTGATCATCCATCCCTTGCCTATATTTATTTTGCTTACAAAGAAAAGAAGGTTGGGCACAGTGGCTCACACCTGTAATCCCAGCATTTTGGGAGGCTGAAGCAGGAGGATTGCTTGAACCTCGAGATCAGCCTGGGCAGTATGTCAAGACCCCATATCTACAAAAAAAAATAATTAAAAAATTATCCAGACATGGTGCTATGTGTCTGTGGTCACAGCTACTAGGGAGGCTGAGGTAGGAGGATTGCTTGAGCTCAGCAGGTCAAGCCTGCAGTGAGCTGTGACTGTGCCACATCACTCCAGCCTCAGCAACAGAGTGAAACCTTATCAACTCTCCCTCAGAAAAAGAAGAAAGGGAGGGAGGGAGGGAGGGAGGGAGGAAGGGAGAGAGAAAAGAGTAGAGGAGGAAAGGAAGACGATAATGTCTGAAATGGACAAAACATAAGAAAAACATTACTTTGGTGAAACTGCTCCACAGGAAAAAGGTGTTACATTTTTCAGTTATAGTTGCCCAAGCCAGAAAGCTCATAGTCCTGAACAAGGAACAAAATAATTTAAACATGCTACAGAGTGAATTGGGAATTTATTTTTTCTCTACACCCTTTTCCTCCTTAACATCACAGTACTTTTGATACATTTTCTTTTGGGGGATCCAAAGATGGAAGACAGTGTGTACGTGTGAGGGAGACTTTTGGGGTGACAGAAAGATGTTTCTCAAAACTGAAGAATTCTTCCCCATATATGTTAATCACATTTGTACCCGTCATTCCATGAGGCCTGGGGAAGCATGTATTATATTATCTCACTTATATTACACATATTAGACTGAATGTTTATGTCTCCCCAGGTTCATACATTGGAATCCCAACCCCCAAGGTCATATTATTAGAAAGCAAGGCTTCTGGGTTGTGTTAGGTCATGAGGCAGAGCCCTCATGCACAGGATTAGTGCCTTATAAGAGTTGCCCAAGAAACCCCTCATCCCTTTCACTATGTAAGGAGACTGTGAGGAGATGGCTGTCTAGGAATCTGGAAGTGGGCCCTGTCCAGACACCAAAACTGCCAGTGCCTTGATCTTGGACCCCTCAGCCTCCAGAACTGTGAGGAATAAGTGTCCGTTATTTATAAGCCACCCACTCTATGGCATTTTTATTTTTTAGAGAGAGGTCTTGCTATGTTACCCAAGCTGGACTCAAACTTCTGGACGCAAGTGATCCTCCCACTTCAGCCTCCTAAGTATCTAGGACTACCAAGGCATGAATACCTTGCTCAGTCCATAACATTTTCTTATAGCAGCCTAAATAAACTAAGACACTATACTGCACATGTACTACAATATATTAACAAACAATAATTATATTGGAAGCCAGAATTTTGATACTTATTATTTTGAGACAGGGTCTTACTCTGTCACCCAGGCTGGACTGCAGTGGCACAATCTTGGCTCATTGCAACCTCCACCTCCCAGGTTCAAGCCATTCTCCAGCCTCAGGCCCCAGAGTAGCTGGGACCACAGGCACGAACCATCACGCTCCCCTGCAGATTTTTCTATTTTTAGTAGAGGCAGGGTTTTGTCATGTTGCCTAGACTGGTCTCAAACTCCTAGGCTCAAAGAGATCAACCCACCTTGGCCTCACAAAGTGCCGGGATTACAGGTCACTGTGCCTGGCCTCAATATATATTATTGGTAATTCTTTTTTTTCTTTACTTATTAAACTGCATTAGTCCACTTTCACTAATAATCAGGATTTGATTTTATACAGGCCCTAGGGTCAATGTTAGTCCATTTCATACCTTTGTGTAAATCAGAAAAAGGCACTTCTTCAAGACATTGTACTCCCCTCTACAGAAAATTGTTATAACGTATTGATTTTTTTAGAACAAGATACCTTACTGCCATCTTCTGGAAAATTGTTTTTATTTTTGTTATAAGTACCAAATCTATGATATCTATAATGTGAGTGACACTTCCTTAAATGTGTCCTTGTGCAGGGCACAACCTATACAACCATATATCACAGAGGCTATGATGAGTATGATATCGTCTAGGGAAACTGATGTGCTTGAGCATGACTATGTCCAGGGAGATAGTAGCTTCTTGCCAGAAAATTAGGATTTCATAACCACTTATAATTACCGTGGCTTTTCCCCAAATGATTTCCAAATTCACTTAGAGAAAATGTCACTTATGGATTTTATCTGTATCTAGGTTCAGGCTTCTGGGGGTGGCAGAAGGATGAGTAAGAGGAAGGGAGATGGAGATCCTGAATTTGAGGAATCTACAAAAATTAGAAGCTGAGATGCTAAATGAACAAGCACGTAGTCTTGCTCAGGGAAACAGGCCAGTTAAGATCTTCACCCTGGGTGATCCCTTGACTTTCACTGGCGTTTCAGAGAAAGTACTTAGATGCCCGTTTCAAAGTCATACTGGATCAAGACACATTTGCAATGAAAAAGAAAGATTTTTCTTTGCCTTTTCTGACAATTCAATAATTTTGCATACAAGACTTGGTTTTAAAAATAGAGAATGATGATTCTCAAAGTAAATGAATCACCTCAAAAATACAAAAAGCTGCCATCTTCCCAAACACCTCTCACTTTCACTGGCATCAAACACACTCAAACCAGCAGGATCAATGGGAGACTAACGTTTTCACAGAGCCACATTCCGTTAGTCAAAAGGGGAGTTTTGAAAAGTACACGTAAGCATAACATTAATTCATTCCCCAACATTCTGTATTGTAATATCCTAGAGATTTAAAATAAATCACCTGATGTCTTAAAAAACTACAGTCTATCTTTGAACAATTAGGGGATTGAAGCACCAACTGCTCCTGCCCCATGCAGGTGAAAATTCATGTATAAGTGACCCACACACAGTTCAAACCCATGTTGTTGAGGGGTCAGCTGTATGATCAGGTCACTGATGAGTCTTCAGATCATGTTTTGGGGCTTACAAAGATATTTTGTTGAAAATTGTTTTGAAATGGGGGTAGTGAGGCGATCTTAATATTCTCTCCATCGTTGCAACACTGTCCAACAGAACTTTCTGCAACAAAGGAAGTGTTCTGTCATGCTCCCTGACACAGTAGCCACTATCCCTGTGTGGCTGTTGAGCACCTAGAAGTGGCTTGTGTGATTGAGGAACCGAATTTTTTTTCTTTTTCTTTTCTTTTTTGAGATGGAGTCTTGCTCTGTTGCCCAGGTTAGAGTGCAGTGGCTTGATCTCTGCTCACTGCAACCTACGCCTCCTGGGTTAAAGTGATTCTCCTGCCTCAGCCTCCAGAGTAGCTGGGATGACAGGCATGCACCATCGTGCCTGGCTAATTTCTGTATTTTTGATAGAGACGAGGTTTCACTGTGTTGGCCAGGCTGATCTCAAATTCCCGACCTCATGTGATCCACCCACCTTGGCCTCCAAAAGTGCTGAGATTACAGGTGTGAGCCACCATGCCCAGCCTGAAGTTTTAATTTGATACCATTTTGAAAAGCACACATAACATTAATCAGAATTATTTTTAATTTAATTTATATTAATTGTTTTTGTAGAGACAGATCTCACTATGTTGCCCAGGCTGGTCTCCAACTGCTGGCCTCAAGTGATCCTCCTGCCTCAGCTACCCAAATGCTGGAATTACAGGCATGAGCC
Organism: Cheracebus regulus; assembly: GCA_963574635.1. Classification (NCBI taxonomy): domain Eukaryota; kingdom Metazoa; phylum Chordata; class Mammalia; order Primates; family Pitheciidae; genus Cheracebus; species Cheracebus regulus. The sequence continues at coordinate 8,919 of CAUYQU010028922.1, read as the reverse complement.
ACCACACTGGCCTTCCGTTTAATTTTAAACAGTCACCTGTGGCTAGAGACTACCGTGTTAGGTGTGCAGCTTGTGTATCTGCCAGGAATGCCTTCCTTCTGGTCTATCCATTTGTGAAACTCCTACAAATGGATGGATGAAGGAATGAGTGAACACGTTACTGTTAGACCCTGTATAGAGCTGAAATGGATCAACAAAGATAATTAATGCTGAAGTATAATGCACTTAATTTCACTGTTTCTTGTCATATCTTTGCACAATATTTATTTGGTTTATTTGAGTGCTCTTGTTTTTTGGTGATTTTGGATGCTGAACAATGGAGAGTTGACTTTGGGTTGGAAAGAACTTACTGGTTTCTTTTCAAGCTACCATTCCAGCCTTCACTGATCCTACTTTCAAGTTGAAAAGCTAAATTCATATCTGTTATTAAGAAACCAATTTAATTACAGACTCAAGTAAAAAAAATGGACACGTTATACTAGGGAATGAGGCTTTTTATATGTAGCTCTTCTGAAAGCAGCAAAAGAAAAGCCAAAGTGATGGAAATTTACTTTGTACACAGACTGCACAAATGCCCTTTTAGAAATCAGCTTTGGTGCAGCACGAAAGCTGGCTGTAACAACAGTGCAGTGTGTGAGTTCATGAACCAGCCAGCCTGTATCGCTTTGGGAGGAAACCTTTCACAGGGCCCCACTCTGCTCCAAGCACAAGCAGGGTCATGTGGGCTGCAATTAGAGCATGCCACAGGCCAGCTTTTTACTATTTTCCATCCATAAAAGAGGTTTGTACACTTACTAGAGTATTTTTCCACTTTTCTTTTTTTCCCTCTGCTCCATTCCCTTCTGTTTTAATCAGTGGTCTCCAAATACAGACTTACTACCTTAAACCTAGAGCACTCTACTGAGTCTTAAAAGTGAGACGTTCATGTCAAGAGAAATCTTACTTTTGAACCTGAACTAAAATATAAATAAATACTAAGGAGATCCATCTTAACAATAGTTAAAATTCCATTCATTGTGAACATTGTCAAATTAGCAGGCAATAAAACGCTAGAGTGTAGTCCCCAAAAGAAAGTAGATGAGGTCAAGGACCCAAAAGCAGCTACAGTGGGAAAGACTCACCCACCCCATCCTTTTGCCAGTGACAAGATAGTCCTAGAGAAGGGACCTGCCCAAAGTCACCCAATAGTTCAGTAGCAATATCAAAGGAAGAGTCAGAGTCTCTGACTCTGAGAAAGGTAAGCTTTCCGTGGCCAATGGTTCACAGATTTTCCCGCCAAAGAAGCCCTGTGGTGAAGGAGGATGAATGTGTTTCCCTTCTTCGCTCAGGAGACCTCCTCTAAACTTAATATTTCATTGATATCAGTGTTTTAAAAATCTGCGTATTTTGTTGTTGTTGTTGTTGTTGTTAGAAGTTTTGTGATCTCAGCCGGGCACAGTGGCTCACGCCTGTAATCCCAGCACTTTGGGAGGATGATGCAGGCGGATCACAAGGTCAGGAGTTCAAGACCAGCCTGGCCAATATGGATGCAAAAATAAGCTGGGTGAGGTGGCATGCTTGTAATCCCAGCTACTTGGGTGACTGATGCAGGAGAATCACTTGAACCCCGGAGGTGGAGGAGGTTGCAGTGAGCTGAAATAATTTCCAATTTTATTTTAGATTCAGTGTATGCAGGTTTGTGATATGAGTATATTGCATGATGCTAAGGTTTGGGGTACGATTGACCCTGTCACCCAGGTAGTGAACACAGACCCAATAGTTTTTTAATCCATGTCTGCCCTCTTCATTTTCTTTTACTTTTTTTTTTTTGAGATGGAGTCTTGCTTGTTGCCCAGGCTGGAATGCAGTGGTGCAATCTCAGCTCACTGCAACCTCTACCTCCTGGGTTCAAGCGATTCTTCTGCCTTAGCCTCCTGAATAGTTGGAACTATAAGCATGCACCACCACACCTGGCTACTTTTTTGTATTTTTAGTAAAGACGGGGTTTCACCATATTGCCTAGGTTGGTCTTGAACTCCTGAGCTCAGGTAATCTGCCTACCTTAGCCTCCCAAAGTGCTGAGATTACAGGCATGAGCCATCACATCTGGCTCTTCTTTTTATGACTGAAAAATCTAAGACCAGAGAGAAGATTTATTTTACACATACATGGGGGAATGCAAGAAATACAAGGCATGGCCCATCTCCAAAACCTTACAATGATAATATTAGTGACTATGACAATCATGACAGCAGCAATGTCATCCAAGAGGTGGGAGGCAATGCAGACTTGAGCCTTTCTAAAATGACTGTGAGGGTGCCATAATCAGGAATCAGTGAAAACCACTGAGGTGCTATTACACTAAAATAAGCACTTCACACTCACAGAGAAGACGGCCTCTTGACAAACCATAGAGCTACGCTTACACCATGCTGCCCAATTAGTCCAGGTCACTCCAGAGCCCACAGACTGCTTTCCTGACAGAGACCAGGTTCCTAGGGCCTCATCCCCAGAGATGAACCTCTCTGGGTCAGATCAAGTTCCTTGCTTGACAGTAAACCTTTCTCTGAATCTCATCTGTGCTCCCAGAGTCTTTATCTCTCCTTAAGAGAAGAAAATAAGTTTAGAAAGGCAGGTGAAGTTCACAATATGTAGAGTTTGAATGCAGGTAAATAGCTGCGAAATCACGGCAAAACTGATAGGAATAGAAACTGAATTTTGCTTATACCCACAAAGCGGTAGACTCAACACAATTGTTAGAAAGTCCTCTGAAACAGCCAGTTAAAAAAAATTTTTTAGAGGCAAGATCTTGCTCTGTCACTCAGGCTGGAATGCAGTGGTGTGATTGTAGCTCACTGCAGTGTCATACTCCCAGGTTCAAGTGATCCACCCTGCCTCAGCCTCCCCAGTAGCTGGGACTACAGGTGCACACCACCATATTCAGCTATTTTTTTAAATTTTTATTTATTTATTTATTTTTTGAGACAGAGTCTTGCTCTGTCACCAGGCTGAAGTGCAGTGGCGTGATCTGCACTCACTGCAACCTCCACCTCCCAGGTTCAAGCGATTCTTAAGCTTCAGCCTCCTGAGTAGCTGGGATTACAGGTGCCCACCACTGCACCCGGCTTTTTTCATATTTTTAGTAGAGATGGGGTTTCACCACGTTGGCCAGGCTGGTCTCAAACTCCTGACCTCAAGTGATCCATCCACGTCAGCCTCCCAAAGTGCTGGGATTACAGGCGTGAGCCACCACATCTGGCCTAAGCTAATTTTTTAAGTTTTAATTTTGTTTATTTTTTTGTAGAGATAGGGTTTTCTTATGTTGTCCAGGCTGGTCTTGAACTCCCGAGCTCAAGCAATTCTCTTGCCTTGGCCTCCCAAAGCACTGTGATTTCAGACATGAGCTACCATGCCCACCCAAATGAGACTTGTTTTTTACTGAATAATTATCACTAGATGGAAAAAATTAAAAAGAAAATGGAAGACATAATAAATATGTGGATAATTCTAAATGTTTACACAAGTCAACTAAACGATAGGTTATTCTTTGTTGCAGACATTAAGAATTTTCAGGCCAGGTGTGGTGACTCACCCCTGTAATCCCAGCACTTTGGGAGGCTGAGGTGGGAGGATCATGAGGTCAGGAGATCGGGACCATCCTGGCTAACATGATGAAATCCCATCTCTACTCAAAATACAAAACATTAGCTGGGCGTGGTGGCACACACCTGAAGTCACAGCTCTTTGGGAGGCTGAGGCAGGAGAATCAATTGAACCCAAGAGGCGGAGGTTGCAGTGAGCCGAGATGACACCACCGCACTCCAACAGAGTGCGACTCTGTCTCAAAAAAAAAAAAGAATCTTCAGTAGTAATAAGGTTAGGAGCAGGACTGTGGCATTTTAAAACTAGATTTAAGTGGAAAGAATGATCCAAGACAAAAATCAAGATTAAACAAAGAAGAGGCGAAAGCAACCAACTGCTTTGTACTAACTGTATGACCGGGTTACTGTACCATTAGAAGGCGAGGAGCTTGGTTTTTTCATCCTTTAAGTCATGATTGGTGCTAAGTCATTATCTATTTTGCCTAGTTCCTCTCTGGCAAACAATATGCTATGAAATTCACAGTCAGACTTTAGTGAGTCTTCTTTAAAAATAAACTGTGCTTTAGTTTGTATGCCGCCACTGGGGCCTGTGATAGTATGGGTACAACTTGAAATACCTCGTAGTTATAGTTTCCTGTATACTGCATATTAATTCTGACTCGCTAACAGCTGTGGTTTTTGTGGTGTGAGTGGACATAGGACTCTTTCATCGGGGTAATTTATAGTCCAATGTCCATTTGTTTTAGAACAGATTGAAACTGCTGGCAGGCTAAAATTAATTTGTAACTTGCAACTAAGAAATCTTTCAAGTCTGCTTTCAAGGTGTGATTTCAGGTTAAAGTGTGAGCACACTGTGTATTCACAATTTAGGATCTAAAGATCCTGTCCAAAGGCCATGAGGATGATATGACAATGATTTCCCTGGACTTGACTGGTGACAGGAAAACAGTGTTTTTCATATTAAAGAATATGAGTCCCACTTAGATGACTCTTAAGGGAGACGGTACAGTACATTTGATGCAGAATACGTGAAGTTGGGCCTACTACTATCTCTCTTACACTTTTTTTTTTTTGAGATGGAGTCTCACTCTTGTTACCCAGGCTAGAGTGCAATGGCACAATCTTAGCTCACTGCAACCTCACCTCCTGGGTTCAAGCGATTCTCCTCCCTCAGCCTCTCAAGTAGCTGGGATTACAGTCCCCACCACCACACCCAGCTAATTTTTGTATTTTCAATAGAGACAGCATTTCGTCATGTTGGTCAGGCTGGTCTCAAACTCCTGACCTCAGGTGATCTATCCAACTGAGTCTCTCAAAGTGCTGGGGTTACAGGCATGAGCCATCTTGCTCAGCCTTTCTTACACATTTCAACACGAAGAGAGCCCTTGGTAAAACACCCAGGTGGTGAGTACAAATTCTTGCTGTGCCAAACAAACAGTAAAAGAGGGGTTAGAATGTCAGTGATTGTATTTTCACATGGAGTGATGATTAGCTTCCTAATAGGTATAAAAAAGATTGTAAGTTAGGTTTATAATCTTTTTTATACCTATTAGGTATAATAGGTATAAAATAGATTGTAAGTTTTACCAGTCACGGCATTAGCCCCAATAAGGCACTACAAGGTTATTCAAAAGAGGGGAAAAAAAAACTTCACTCTGCATTTTCAGGCTAGTTTTCTTTTAACTTTTAGGCTAAAAAGTGATAAAAATTTTAAATATTTAACGGGACACCACTGCATTTCATGGTATTTTTCTAGGCAGAATAGCTGAAAGGTCTGCATAGTACTTAGTCAATTACTTATTAGACAAACCCAAGTTTTTGCCATGTGTTGGGAGTCAGCAGTGATGAGCAACTTATGTTCCAGTTGGGTAAACTTCAGTGGATAAACAGTCACTGCAAAATTGTGTTATGTGGTATGACAGTGGAAGGTCAATTTGCTATAGGAATTCACAGGACCTAATAAGCCAGGTGCCATGGCCTAAACCGTGTCCTCCCAAATTCATACATTGAAGCTCTAACTCCTAGTACTACTGAACGTGACTGTATTTGGAGGTAGGTCCTTTAAAGAGCTGATTAAGTTAAAATGAGGGCCTTAGGTTGGACCCTAATCCAGTCTGACTTGTGTATTCATAATAAGAGGGGTTTAGGACACACAGAGAGACATTAGGGGCACTGCACACACAGGGACAAGTGTGTGAAGTGGCAGCAAGAGGGCCGCCAACTGCTAGCCTGGGGAAGAGACCTCAGAAGAAACCAGCCCTGCTGAGACCTTGATGTTGGACTTCCCGCCACCAGATCTATGAGGAAACAATTTCCGTTGTTTAAGATGCCCATTATGTGGTGTTTCATCATGGCAGCCCTAGTAAACTCATATACTAGGGACTAGGGAAGGCCTCCTAGAGAAAGGAGTGGCCAGGCTAAGAGGACTGTAGGAAAGCCCATGTTAGGACAAGACAATAGCATGTGTGAAGGCCTAGAGGTGAGAGAGGTCATGGTACCTTGCAGTGCCTTGAAACACGTGAAGTATGACTGGAGCATAATAAGCAAGAGAGGAGGTGAAGGGAGGTACCACGGACAGTTCAACTTCAATGGGTAGCTGTCATTTTCGGCTGCCTGACATCTGAAAAGACTTTCCATTTTATGAGAATCCCTAAATAGGTGGGAGGAGGATTAAAGCGAGCAGACACCCCATCTTTGAGCTCCTGGCAGCGACAACACAGTACATTGACCTACACACTACCAGCTCATGCTCCCATCTAGGACTCTGACTTGGGAGATAGGCAGACAAAGGGGAGGATGGTTAGAAATGGTTCACAGAACCTGTGGGGGAACCCAGCGTCCATTGGGGTAGAAAGTGCACGAAACAAGAGTGCAGCTGTGTGGCAACCAGTGTCCAATGGCAAGATGGCAGGTGTCAAGTGGAGATCCTGTCACAGCAGCCGACTAAGTGGGGTGACCAACTTGTCCTGAGAAAACTGGGAGGCCTGGTCTCTGTCATATAAGCAGATGGTTCCTGTATTAGGGTTTTGGCTGTGCCTTACCTCCGTGAGCTTCTGTTGTTTTTCCAAGCCTATTCCTTAGCCTTCTGGACATTTCTATGAGTTACTTGATATCTTTCCAAAAAGACTCCTTTGTGGCCAGGTGCGGTGGCCCACGCCTGTAATCCTGGCACTTTGGGAGGCCCAGGTGGGCAAATCATGAGGTCAAGAGATCAAGACCAACCTGGCTAACATGGTGAAACCATGTCTCTACTAAAAATACAAAAATTAGCTGGGCATAGTGGTGCGTGCCTGTAGTCCCAGCTAGTCGGGAGGCTGAGGCAAGACCATTGCTTTAACCCAGGAGGTGGAGGTTGCAGTGAGCCGAGATAGCATGCCATTGCACTCCAGCCTGGCGACAGAGTGAGGCTCCATCTCAAAAAAAAAAAAACTCCTCTTCTGCTTAATCAACCAGAATTGGCTTTCCTTGGCTGCAGCAAAGCACCCTGAGTAGTACCATAGGGATCAGTCATACTGTGAAGGGCCTTCTAAGCCACACTACGGAGTTTAGACTTTGTCCAAAAGTCAAGGCGGAGTGGGGAGAGGAGACTGGGTGGAGAATCATTGAGTGAGAGCAAGCTGGAAGACAGAAAAGTAGAGAGAAAGCAGTGATAAAAGGCAGGTAAAAAGCTATGGTAACAGGGCAAGTGAGAGAAGAAGCTGCTAGACCCTCTAGGTTGTAAGGGGAAGGAGAGAGGTACAGTGATTGGAGAGAAATGCAGCAGGTCAGGTCGAATTATTGATGAACATCAGACAGCCAAGACCCAAAAACACTGACCCTAAACCCATGAGGGCATCAGCCTCATGTAGGAAACCAGCCTGCAGGGGCCCATCCTTCACCACCTTCTGCTAAACAGATGTTCCCAGACTGGTGCTCTGCATTCCTGGCTGCAACTGCATCACCAGCTGACCTGGGTGAAAAAGGAAATGTCACAAGCCTCTTGCCAGAGCCACTGAGCCTCACTTGCAGGCCATAGCCAAATTCTGTTAGAAGTATATGTCTGATCTAAATCCACCTCCTCTCACTCCTCTGTTGTCCTTGGCCACCACCTGGACTGCAAGTCATTCTGGCCAGCAATATATCCTGGTCTAACCCCTCTGAAAGCCCATTGGAATTTCCGTTTTGTGATTAGCAGACGCCCCATATATTCCACTTATTTTCCCAATATTCTCTCCACCTCTGCTTTCACAGAAAACTGATCGTTCTTTACCACGGACAGTGGTAAGGATACTGCTCCCTTGGAGCCCTATTAGGTTAAGGCTATTTATTCTCTCACAGCTCAGAGATGTCTGAGTCAGAAGGCAGGGATGGTAGTTTCTCCCTGGATTTTGCACCCTCTTGCCAATCTTCTGCAGCTGTGAATCTTGCGCCATCTGGTATACTCTTTTCCAAATCTCTTCCAACTTCCTCTTTGCTTTCCCTCAGTCTTTGCCGCCTGGCTCACAGAGACCTCTCCACTTATTCCAGTGGCTTCAAACCTTGGACTCCTTATCTGAAATGGCTTTCTTCTCAGTGGCTTCCTCCATACCCATCATGAAACCCTGAACCTTGTTATCAGCTTAAAACTGTTCCACTTCCGCCATCACTAATTCAAAAAGCTGAAGTAACTCTATCACAACTGCTCTAACTCCAGCAAGACCTAACTCCTCCACTTTCTTCCAATTAGCCCCATTCATTTATTATATTTATATCAAATTAATACAAATAATAAAATTTAATAAATTAATATAAATAATAAAATTTAATGTAAATTGTTATTTATATTAAATTTCATGTCAATGATGATAACGGAGTCCTTTCATTGCAACTGCCCAACAAATTTCAACTTTGGGTACATTTCTCCATCTATCTTTTCCATGTCTGTACCTGATGAAGATCAGTGCAAATGGGGCTCTGAGAATACCAGACAAGGCGGACGTGCATCACTATAAATTCAGAGTTGTTGGTATCAGCTGAGCACCTAAACTTACCAAGCAATGTTACTGCATTTCTCTAGTTAACATCTCTCCTCTTCTCTTATTCTAGACCTTCTCTACTTTTTTTCAACCTTGGAAACTCTTCCACTCTCCCCTCTTTTAGCCATCTCCCCTGCACCTTCAAACGCTTTCTACTGGATTATTTCCATTAGTATTAAAACATGCTCTAATATCTTCTATCTTTTTTTTTTATTGCATTTTAGGTTTTGGGGTACATGTGAAGAACATACAATATTGTTGCATAGGTACACACGTGGCAGTGTAATTTGTTGCCTTCCTCCCCTTCACCTATATCTGGCATTTCTCCCCATGCTCTCTCCCCC